>CAEGAF010191097.1:0-12352 GCA_903067075.1 Micropoecilia bifurca | reverse complement strand
ATATATTTAGTATAAAATCGTTGATTTTGAAATCTGTATGATCAAGTGATACAGGTGTGGGGTCGGTTGGACGCCATTTGTAAACACAAGCAAGGAATGTAACATTATTGAAGCTCAATGTCCTGGATTTGTCCATATGGAGTCTCACATACAGACCTCAGCTGAAGTTCATGTACATTTCCTTCAAACTCTTAACAGGCTGTGATCATCTTTCTTGCTTCTGGAGGTATTTTAAACCGTTGAAACTCGTCCACACAGCATGTTTTCTCCACTGCCACTTTCAAGATGGCGGTGATGTGAATACTACATCGCTGAAATCCAATCAGCGATTTCTCAGGGCTCCAACTGGGACATATATTTTCAGTTTTGTTACTGTTTTTGAAATTTGTAATTGTGCTTTTTTTAATGTTGTTTTTGAATTTGTTGTTAGTGGTTTGCACCTCAGGGCCATCGCAATGTTCCCTTCCACTGAGCTTTTTGTAAATTTGCTCTCTGAGAACTAGCTTCTTCAGGATTGTGCCTCGGTAGCTGGCGCCCCCTTGTGGAGGGTTTTGGTTAGTGTCTGTTGGAAAATGCAGGATATTAGTGCCCTGTAATATTCTAACTTTCTGACAGAGGTATTCATTAGATGTCATTGCTTATGAAAATTAGCATAAATAACTGCTTAAGATTATTCTTTTTGAAATAAATTACTGATTTGTTGATAGTGATTTATTTGTATGCACCTGCTGACTAAGGAATAACATCTTGAAACTCAACACATTGCCATTCTTATCCACACCTGAAAATTGTATAAAACATTTCTTTACTTTTTAATAAATACCAAAACAAAAAACAGTTTGTCATTTTTATGTTGCTCAGTTGTTTTCACAATGTAAAATTCACTTTACAATCCAGTTTAGGAAAACACAACAAAATGTCATACACTTTAATAAGTACAGGTAATATTTACAGTTTATATACACAAAGAGAAACTGCCAACATTTCTATCACAACCTCATACTTTTATAGATTAGGAACTATTTACAGTGAGGATAAGTTCATATGTTGATTCTGAAATACACAATATTTCTTAAAAATTATACTCAGTGGATTCAAGTAGACGTGCCTTGACACACTAACCTATGATGATGGTATGGAGGTATGAAAGAAACACTTAAACAGGTGCATCATGGTCTGGGACACTGAAGAATACCTTTTTCAACACACACACACACCTGTTGGAACACACAGGAGCATCAAACACATACTGTACAGATTCATACGAGTCCATGTAGTTTAGTTTGTTCTCCCAAAGCTTTACACATTCATGTTTGGTCATCAGCAAAGTGACAGAGGTCTGTCTGCTTTCTGTGTAAAACTCCAGACTTGTTGCTAGTGACCCACTTCCTCCCATATGTTCTTTACTTTTATTTCATTGGCAGAAAGCAAACAGGACATTTAAAAAAATAATAATAATAAAAAGTGTTCACTGTGCTCCACCTCATTTTGTCAAAAAGCTTCCAAAACGGAGCAGATGAACGTTTCATCTCCATCCAGTCTGTCCTCATAGCTTAATCACTTTTATTACACTACTCCCTTATAGCGATGACCTGGAAAAGCCCAAACTTCAGGTCCCGCTGCTCTCAGCTTGTTCCACAGTTCGTCCCGACTGCTGGTGGTTTATACATTTCGGTCTTTTACTTTCTCACAGCTTCCCTTCGCTCTAACTCACTGCAGCAGCACTTTCTCTCCTCTCCTGCTTCTTCAGCAGCTGGATCCGGTTGTGGACATAAAACTTGATGGCTCTCCAGTCTCGCTGGTTGCTGACCAGCAGGGGGCAGAGTTCCAGGCAGCGTTCACAGTCTGCCTTGGCCGGGACGCGCAGGTCCAAGAGGTTCTTCTTGAGGTGCGTCTCCACGGCAACGCGCTCCGCCTCAGACCAGGGTCGCTTCAGGACGCCGCGTTTTCCTGTGGGGATTTATAATGAAGCCATGAGCACAAATATAAGATCCTGTCAGGTCACTGGGTCACCACTGACAAACCTACCTGATTTAACTGGACCAGGTCTCCTCTTTTGGGCGTTTGCTACAGGTGGGGTGACGGTGGTTGGAGGAAGGGGTGCAGGTTTCTTCCGTGGGGGTCGTCCTGGTCCTTTCTTCTTTACGATCACCTCCGTCTTCTCCTTGACGTCTTCTTTCTGTTCATCTGCATCCGAATCTTCTGAAAATGAATCTCCGGAGTTGCCAGACATCACTGTTTGAAGACAAATTTCAATGTGACTGAAAGCTCAACACTCTGCTTACATGATCCTGCTGAAGACGTGTTACCCCAAAGCATAATGCAGCCTCCACTGTGGAGACTTGTGTGTTTAGGATGATGTGCAGTTCAAAGAGCTTCTTCACCTGCTCCTTGTCTGTCACCATTGCTTGCTTCTCTGATTAATGCTTTACTTGCTACCTAAACTCTGCTTTAAAACGCTTCCCCAACTTTATCTCTGACCAATCTGCTGTTTCTTGGTTTTCATGAAGCAGATTGTTCTCTGAGAAAGATCAGAGGTCTTCACAAAACATCTGAGATTAGGTATCCAGAGATTTATTTCATTTACCATTTTGCTGACTTCTACAGATTGCATTTTATTTTGGTGTACCAGCAAGAATTAGGCATAAAAATAAAATGCACACTTAAGATGTTTTAAGAAAAAGTAGGGGAAAAAAAGCCAGATAAAATCTGTCTTTCATGCCACTTGTAGAAAGAGGTCAGATCAACCCAGAACTTCTGGGGGAGAAAAGGAGTTGCAGTGAAATTATTATAAACCAATGGGACCTGAGAAGTGAGTTAATGTTTTGAACAAGATGCGAATCAAAATACTTCTAATTATGCCTCTCAAGAAATTAATTGAAAGTAAAAAAGATTAGGGAAAGAGAGAAATTAGTGCTTTTTTACTCTACAATAAAATAATTTCAGAATGTTGATTACATTTTTGTGACATTTTAAGTCATTTATGATTCAAGGTTCAAGAAAGGCATCGTGCAATTCAAAGAAAATCATTCATGGGTGGTTAAAAGAACAATATGTAAAAACATCTTTATTTATAAGAACTACAGTACTGCAATGTAGTCTTAACTCATTCACTTTTTACTGAATGAAGAAAAAAAATCACCGTGACTCTTTCTGATCTTGATAAAAACATACTTCTAACATTGTGTCTATTGAATTGGGTGCAGCTACATCATTAGCTGAAAATGTTTTTTTTAAAGAAAGACATACATACTCAGGGTCGGAAATAGAAAAAGAAAACGGTTAGATGCTCTTTCTTACCGTCCAACTCGAGGCAAATGTCCTGCAGGCTCATCCCCCTGAACAACACGCCCTCCCTCTCTCCGTAGAGAACCACGCGTCCAACCCGACTCATCAGCGCCGGATCTCGGACGATGGCGGAGCAGTTCTGCGTCACGTGGTACTCCCGCTCCAGGAAGTCCTCCAGCCGTTTGATGGCTCCGCCCTCCCCCTCCTCCAGCAGCAGCAGCTGGGTGAGGATGGCCACCTGCCGCCGGACCCGCGTCGCCGTCAGCGCCCCGGCGTTTTTGGCCCCGCTGGCCCGGGCCAAGTTCCTCAGCAGGTCGGTGCCGCGGAGCGGGGTGGCCGGCGAGTGGTACGGCCGGGAGAAGACGTAGGGGCTCTCGGGGTCCACGCCCACGTTGGGGCTGGTGCGGAGCAGCAGGTCCAGGCAGGACTCGCAGTGAGGCGGGAGGATGAGCGGCTGGACGCGGCCGCGCTTGCCCAGGACGCCCGCCCGCGGGAGGTGGCTCAAGACCTGCCGCTCGAACGGGGACAGGAAGGACTCAGTGGCGGAGGAGGCGCTGGGGGCGGAGTGCGGCGTGACCCGGTTGCGGTAGTCCTGGATCGTGAGCTTGGCCACCTCGCACTCCCGGTGTCGGTTGTAGAGGATGAGCAGCGAGAGGCTGGAGTGGCAGAGCAGCCGCCAGGCCTCGGCGGAGTGAGGGGAGCGAGTCAGAGACAGGGAGGAGGAATGCTGCTGGCGGCGGAGGTAGATGATCAAACACGACAGGGACGAGAGCAGGGGGGACATGTGCTGCCGGTGTGTGCTGGAGAGAAACGGAGAAGCATTAATCATTAACTAATTTAGTGATCGATTAGTTGTTAACGAGAGGATACCGACTGAAAAAAGTTCAGCTGGTGGAAAAAAACTAAATATATTGAGAGTAGTATTTTATGTTTTAGGGAATAAAATGTTGATTTACTTATTTAAAAAGGAATATAATTCTTTATTTACAACTTATGAGAAACCTGTAGATTAGTGACAACATAATAATAAATGTTTCTAGACAGAAAAATCCAACCACACCTTACAACCTCTCCATTCTTCTCTGGTGTTTCCTCCTCCACTCCGCTCAGCTCCAGATCTTCATCCGGATCGATATTCGGCTCCGGAGTGGGAGGCGGCAGCAGCTCCTCCTGATTCTTCTCCACCTCCACTTTCTGCTGCTCCTCTTGCTTCTCCTTCTTCATCCGCCTCCCTCTCTTCGCAGCCGGGGTCGGAGGCGGCGACGGACTCTTGACTCTGGAAACCAGCGGCGGCGAGGAGAGTTTGGCGGCGGGGAGCGGCAAGCCGGGCCCCTTCTTCGCCGCCGTGGGCTGTGCGGGCGACGGCGGCGGGAGCGAGAGGGAGAAGGAGACGCTGCCCGTGGTGGAGCGCGTCGCCGGCGACTCCCTCTCCCTGGAGAAGAGCGACGGCGGAGCCGGGCTGGAGGCGGACGACTGTGGGATGGCGAAGGAGTGGCTGTGAGGAGCGGAGGACGAGGACGAGGAGGGGTGCGGCGCGCTGCCGTTGGAGGAGCTGTGCGTGTGCAGGTGCGCCAGCTCCATGGCCGTTCGGACGTCCGGCTGGTTGCCGTGGTATTTCTCCAGGTGGCGCGCCAGCGAGCGGTAGTGGCGGCCGCAGTACGGGCAGTGCTGCCGCCGGTTGGGCGCGGCGGTGCCGGAGCCGCCGATGTTTATGTTGATGTTATTGTTTATGTTGGTTGTCGGGGGCGCCAGCGGCCGAGCTGGCGGGGCCACGGGCCCCGGCCGGGAGAAGGAGGAGCAGGGGCGCCCGGGGCCCCTGGTGGGAGGGGCCGCCGCGCTCTTCTTCTTGGAATTCACCGCCGCAGGCAGCTTGCGCTTCTTGCGGCGCCGGAGCATCCGGCCCCTTATCTCCTCCATTTCCTCTTCTTCGTCGTCGTCGTCATCGTCGTCGTCCTCCTCCTCTTCGTCTTCCTCCCGGTCGGAGTCGCTGGCCTCAGAGTGGGTGAGTGGGGAGGAGGAGGGCGACAGCGACCAGGACGGGGTGAGGTAATCGGACACGGAGAGGGACAGCGGGTGAGGACCAGCCTCTTCCTCCTGGTTGCACAACAGAAGAACAATTAACTGGTGTGGATTACAACTGTCCTGCAGCCAGGAGTGAAACACATCAGGATAATGAAGTTGGCATCTGTTGTGATTGTTTTTAATAATTTAGGGAGTCATTCTGATTGTTATTTGGCTCCTTCAAAAAACAAATCTAGCCTTTAAAACTGTTCTACACTATATCGCACTGGACTGGTGATTTCATTAAGATATAAATGTCATCTATATCAAATTCTAGCAATTTACAAAAAACTGTTAGAAATATGCAAAATCTATTAAAAACTGTAAATAGGGCTGCAGCCACAAGCATTATTCACTTCATGCAGCAGAAATTAATTGATAGATAATTACTGTCATGTGCTGATTAACAATGCTTGACAGCTGCCATTTATTAAATTATCTCACGGACTAATAACCGTCTGAGACTGAACACACAATGCACTCAGGAGAAGCAGAAAGGATCAGCTTCTTTACAAATGTTGTCTAAGATATTTAAATTCAGAATACAGTGCACTGAAATTAGAGCATGTAGCAAACTTAAGTGGACTGTTTATATGTAATTAAAATAGTCAATTCTAAATATTCACACTGCAATTTTGAATAAGAGTGAATCAGTGAGAGAATCTGTTTCACCAAGGTATTCTTTATTACACTTTTATCCCTAATATTTCACTATTAGTTTAGACTCATTGCTAGCTTAACAAAAAATACTGTGAACTGTATCTGCTGCTCACCATTGCGTTCTCCCCCCAGTCCGTCAGGCTGTAGTCCACAGTTATCTCCTCCCCTTTGGCGATGTCGCGGATCGCTATGACGACCAACCGGACCTGAGTACCACAGTGGACTTCTCGAATCCGGCAGTTGGGAGGCGGGTGGAAGAGCACGGGTCCTCGGACGCCGCTCGCTCCCTCTTCCCCCAGCTCAGGAACGCTGGGGGGAAAAAAAAACATGAAGCAGGTTTAGCGAAGAGGGAGCTTCCTGCAGCGCTGGAGGAAAGTGGTCAGGGTCTTCTTTACCAGAGCTGAGTGGGGTCAGGCAGGTAGTAGGGACTGCCAGGAGGAGGGAGACGGTCTTCAGCGCCTTCTGGGTACTGGTCACCTGCCATCAAGTGAACGGCTTCGTTATAGAAACTATGTTTGGAAAGGAAAGTATAACGCAGCACAACGAACAAACACAGTGGCACCAGATGGCAAGTTGCATGTGTGTGTTTACCGGGGCTGTAGCTGTGCTCTGACATGCTCTCCTCCTCATCTTCTGTTACATACGCTCGGTCACACACCTTCACAGGTGTCCCCTTCCTTTTCCTCCCACACACACGACTGTAAAGAGAGAAAAGCCTTTGTTTAATCTACAGTCAACATTATGTAAAAAGCCTCGACTGAAACTTTTTTACTGTAAATATTGGCAGAGCTAGCAGACACGTTAGGGTGTGCAGGAGACATCTGGAGCAAAGCAGATCTTCTTTAAGAATTTGTTTGAACCTCGTGAACCAATCAGGTTTTTACTGGTTCAAACTGATTTTTATTTATGCATTTATTTATTCTCATTTCAGCAAATCCACATTTTACTAAGCGACTATAGCTGATTCTTGAAAGCATTGACTTAATTCAACAATAAAACAGTTATCAATCGTCACAGAAAAAATGTGCTGCGCGTTTCTTGACAGGACTTTTGACTCCAACTGAAAATGAAGAGATTCCAGGATTGATGTTTAAGCTGGAACTACACTACAATATTTTCAGAAAATATTGTGCAGCACCTGCTAAAACTGTACCATTACATTGACACTTTGGTAATTCACCTATAACAAACTTTGTTTTCGCGCAGTACGACCAGACGTTTGGAAGCAACATACATGTGATGTGACACGTCGTACAAGTTCGGGAATGAACTGCATACTGACACACTTTACGTGTAGCCTTGAGCCTGGAACTACAAAAAAAGAAGAAATAGAAAAACCCAGAAGCGAGACCCTCGCCTGAGAACAAGACCAACCTTGGTAATCCTTGTCATTCTGTGCAAAACCCCCCCCCCATAAATTTCAACTTCACTACAGCCAACAACATACTTTTACTGTACTAGCTTTGTGTTTACAATCACATTAATGTGTGCTAATGAGAGAGAAATGAGTGAACCCATTAATTCATTAAGCAATAGGAAATGGCTGGGAAAAATATTTTTGTGTGGCTTTGAAACTCACAAACTCCAATATCAGAATTTCAGTCTTTTTTACCGACATGTCCACTTTAAAGAAAGCAAAATTTCATTACAGTGTTAATATGTTGCCCATCGTACTTGCTTACACAGTAAACCAGGTTACTTAAATAATTTTTTGGGAAGTATTCCAGTGAGAGACGAGTGAATGTGAGAGTTTCAGGTAAATTTGCTTCAACAGTCTGACACTCTCACAAAGGGCGACCACAATTTCCAACAGGTTTGATTTTCGCGCGATTGTGCAAGTTTTGATCGGGAGATGGTTACTATCCACGAAACACAATCAGGCTGCGACTCAGCCTGACTGCAAACATTGTTGTATGTTATGGAGAAAAAAAAAATCACACAGTGTATCCCTAACCTTTACTTTTTTTTAAAACTAAGACTTAAAGCAAATGTGTTTGTTTATGCGTTGTCAGACTCAAACGTGTATGAGCCTTTGCAAAACTTGCTGACATGTCAAGGAGGAAAGTCAGCCTTTAGTTTCAGATGTGTCGCAGCAGGAATCCATCCAAAAGTTGCAGGAAAGTGGCACTGGAGTGAAGGGTTGGAATTTCAAACCCCTGCTAGAGAAATGATTATTAAACTTTCCATGTATCAGCAGTAATGCTGGTAAATACTCAGCCATTTACGGCACAACATCTATTATATACCTTTCTACCCTTACAGGTCTCTCTCTCACTCACTCTTTTTCTTTTTCCTATCCTGGAGATCTCTAAACTTGATCGACAAGTTTATATCAGTTCTTGGCGTAACAGAGAGAAAAAGGTGAACCAATAATTTTTTAAAGCAGGCAGCAAAAGCAGTCAAATAATACAGCCTGTCAAAAGAAGAGAAATATTTTGACGTAAGAAATACAAGCTAAAATAAGGTCCATTGTTCCAGTATTTGTAACTGATTACTTTAAAAGATTTGCAACCAATCAAACTGTATTCATGCTTCTTCATTTTGCAATTATGTTATTACACACAACAATATTGCCTTGGAGATTGGGATCCAATCTGTGGTGTAAATGGAGTAAATTATACTCCATTTTAATCGTACTGCAGAAAACAGCCCATGGACATTTATAGGTAAATACAAATGACTCATATTGCTTACATTCAGGATGCTGTGGCTTTTCTGTATACTTGAAACAAACACTTTCCAGTAAAAACAGGATTTATTTACATAGCTGCTGGTTAATAAAGGCAATAAAAAATTTATTTAACGGCTAGTTATTTTTGGTCAAGTAAAATGCGTTTAAGAGTAGCTTGATCAAAAATCTTGCCTTATTTTGGAGACAATTCAGGGTATGGATATGGTAAACAGGATGCAACGAGTAAACCAGCTAATTGCTGCTAATAGTCGTGATTTGTCTAATCACAACACCAATAGTAGCCCCACCCCTTCATTCAATCACTCACACTGTGCGACTTGCCTTTTGAAAAGACTGATTAGCGCAACAATGTGTCCCCTATTCTCCGAACCCAGTGACAGTTAACTGTTTTAGGATGCATTTTTTTCATGGTGGTCAGCAACTTTGTTTACTCAACACAAAAAACACGCCAGCCATTTGTGAGCCGTTGGTCCAAAACTGATGAGAAATATGTTCGTAAAATATGCGGTTCTTAAAATCTGGTGGATGAAGAAGACATGTGATTTAGCGGTTTTAAGAGCGACTGTGGGGATAATGCTAACATGAATGCTAAACCACTGCTAGCCTGTTAGCTTCCTAGCAACACCTAGCTAGGACTTCTACGACATATAAACATCTGAATTAAAACGGGTTTCCTTTCAGTCCAAGACCAGCCGTCTGGGCGGCAGACGGGAACCTTCAGTCTTTACCGTCTGCAGCCAATAGACAGTTAAAACACACTTTCCCTTCTCCATTTTCTGCACCACAACACAGAAAATCATGCACGCGAACACTGGGTTCTAACGTTGACTACAAATACGCGCACGATCCCAGCGCGTGCGCAAGTGGCTCTGGCGTTTAACGCGATGAAAACGACTCGCGACGAAGAACCGGCTTTCGTCGCCGCACTCACTCACCCGCGTGGCGGCGGCGGTTTGCTCCCATCCCCGTCGCTGTCGAGGGTCGGTGGCTCCCGGTAGTCAAAAGGCGACCGTACGCTCTCCGCCATTAGGACTGCCTTCACTACCTCTGGCGCTCCGGTAGATCGCACTCAGCGCGCATGTGCACAACATCCTTGAGGTTCCGCTGGTAAAATGGGGTGCAGCCTACCAACCCCTTTAAAATGTGGAAATGATAATAATAAAAATAAGTAACGAACAAAAAGATAATAATAAATAAATAAATAAAACTAAAAATAATTATCACCATAAGAATTCATACTATTGAAAATAAGTAAAAATAGCATTACTTCAACTTCTAATAATATGAAAAATATCACATCTATAAAATAATACTGAAAAAAAATCAAAATATACGTTGTTCTGTGATGGATTGGAAACCTGGCTGTCCCAGGCGTACCTCCCCTATGGACCATTGTCTGCTGAGATTTAAACCCCTAGCATTAAATGAAAAGAGTCAGTTGACAAAATGTTCCTGGTCTTTTTTTGTTTCATATGTAGGGGAAGAAACCCACTAAATCTATTCCAGTGGCCTAAGAGGATAAGAAGTAGGTTAAATAATATGCTGCAAATAAAGATTCCCTGAACAGAATCTGGAGTCTCCTTGCTATGACAACCCAACCCACATTGTGATGGTATCCAATTGTACTAGAAAAAACTCTGAATCAAGTAGTCTAGCCAAGTAGGTACCAGTGAAAGGGGGCCAAAAGTTGTTGTGTACATGTAGATGCAGTATAAATCGGGGACCAATGTGGATGGGGCTCACCCAACATGGTCAGACTGCCCCCGAAATGTGATGCACACTTTGAACTGAAAGTCACAAGTTTTTTGAACATTTACTGCTTCTTGTTAATACTGTAAGTGCACCAACTGCACTTACTCTTTTATATTGTTAGATGTAATTTGTTTTGTGGGAAATATATTGTTTTGCTCTGTGCAATTAATTGTTAGATAAATATATTGATTTATAAAATGAGATTTAAAGAAAAACTGCAATTACACGAAGAAGCAAAAATAAACTATGACGGATGGTGGTGGAGACTGTAACCTGATTTTAGTTTCAGTGGTGAAGAAAGCAACACGCTTGGGTTACACTGGCTAATTTAAATCATAGATATATGAATGCTTAAGATCTCTCATGATTAAACTTGGCCATTTCTCTGCTTTAGTTCCCACCATAAACCTTAAAAATGAAAAATATAAACAGTCAAAATAACTCGGAGGTTTTTGCACATAGAAGATTTTTTCTGGCTCGTATTTTATGCTGATTAAGATTAAGTGCCTTTGTTTACATTTTGACAACCAAAAACATCCATTTAGGTTAATCATTGTCTATTTATGTTGATGTTTATGTTGTATAAAATATGTAACAGATTGTACAAACAACTGAATGCTCATCAAGTTCTTAGTCTGAGTTGTATGTATGCAGAAAAAGCCAAAGAAGATCAGTGTAAATATGAGCCAATCAGTTGTGCAGATGTCTATGTGGTGCTTGGCACGCTATACAAGTCACAGGCAAACGTAAGCAATTGGGTAAAATTTAAAACCTCAACACTTTCCACGTCTCCAGGAAAGCAGTTGTTTCTCAACACCCAGACCCTCTAAACAAAGCAAAGTGGGCGGTTTTTACCAGACTACATTTATACAGATTTCAAAGAAAAAAAGAAAAATCTAACTCGGTCACCTCTTGCACCAAACTTATTTAGAAGCCCTGCAAGAATTTTTGTTGTCAAAGTAAAATGCCAACACGGCAAACCAGAGGTCACTTTAACACTTGCTGTGGAAATGCCAGTGTTTGGGAAAAGCCGTTTACGTGGCTTTGTTAAGGAGTTTTTAGACATCGAGTGGAATAGAATTTAAATAGGAATGTTTTGAAGAAGAAGAAGCTGGTCGGTAGTATTGATTAGGTGTTTAATGTTGCTGGAGTGAAATGAAAAGGGGTCAGATTTACTTTGTTCCTTCCCTCTGTGTGTGTAAAACATGCAGGGTCTTTGCAGCATGGTCAGCCCAGTGGATGAGCTCCAAAAGCACACGGTAGGTCCACATTTTTAGGCCAAAGGTTCCCCCCATGCCATCAACTTCCTAGACAGAGAAGAGGAGGAAAACAAAGCATCACATGTGTGTCAGTAGGGAGAGACAAGGCAGAGGAATCATTCTGTGGTTGAACCATATTAACAAAATACAAACTTTCATTCTGTTATGAATTCAGGCTACATAAGCTCTCTGATTATTGGTCAAACTCTAGATTCAGTTGTGAAGATAACATGTTTTATTGAACAAAGCAAATCAAATGAAACAGTTACAGTGGAAAAATCCAACCTCAAATGCAGAAAAACAGATTGATTATGTTTATTATTAATCAAGGAAGAGACAAACTGGAAAAGTGTTTTTATTCAGAAATGTATTCATGAATTACTGCAGTCCGATTGTTGTACACACCTTTAGTATCTATGAAATAATCTGTACATTTTAATTATCTCTGCTTGTTAAATATCTCGTTTTATATTGTTAGATGTAATTTTGAATGAGCTGTGGATAAGAAAGAATATTTTGGTCTATATACTTGGTCTAATATACTTTCTTGTTATTTATTTGTTTGTTTGTTTATATTTAGTCATATTTAAGTATTACTTTATTATATTTACTTACAATGTCATACTTATGAATATATATA
>CAEGAF010191088.1:0-13813 GCA_903067075.1 Micropoecilia bifurca | reverse complement strand
ATACTCAAAAATAGTTGGTAAATAAAAAAAGGCTTTTAAATCAAGTTCCAACCACAACAAAAACCCTCCGGTTTTATATTTTACCGAGTTATTTTAAATACCGAATTAAAATCCTTTGACCGATACGTCTGACGTGTATTTGTAGTAAATATTCTTAATATCCTGTTCAAACTAGCACATAAATTTTAAATAAAGGTTTTTAAAAAAAAAAATTTAATAGACGCCATATTGTTCGCCCCTCGCGTCACATATTGACGCCAAGGGGTTTCCCTCGGCGTCAATATGTGACGCGGAGGGTACCTGACCAAATGTCAATATGTTACGAGTTGGGAGTGAGAATGTGTTGGACCAGAAAACCCCCACCTTATCCTCGCTCAAAAATTGTATCAAATGATTCGCTCAATTTTCAAAATGTCAAATTGTGCAATTACCCAGTTATTGCAGCTATTGTTCTGCATCAAAAAAGTCACAGATTCAAATCTCACCTGTTTGTGGCTATACGCTTTCTGTACTGCAGCTTCCTCATACAGGCTAATATATAAATGTACAGCTCTAAATGGAAACTTGGGTCTCCATAATTCCAATTTTTTGTTTTAATTAAACCTCTTATCATTTCCATCTTGTGTCCCTGAAAGATTTCTGTATAGAAATATAGCACAATACATTTTGCTTTTTATTTCCTAATCATAATTTGTGGTTTTCTAGCTCAATAAAGTTTCTCTTTTCGTCACGATATAGAAAACTGAGACATTAAGCAGGATACATAATGATTTATCAACATCATCATCCCACATTTAGACCTTGAACATTTCAGAGACCTGAAATTCACAACATGAGAGCAGAAGGTCAAAACTTTACTGGAAATCAAGCTCTCCACTTTAACCCTGAAGCTCTTTCAGAGCTAAACACAACATATGGTAACAGTTAAATCCCCACAAACAACTTGTGGTATCCATGGTGATAAAAAAACAAATAATGAAAAGGATTGCTTACTCTGGTGAATTTTTCAGTCTTGTATTAATACACAAGAAGCTCAAAATGATAAAACCTTGAAAGAAAGTCATGAAAACAACAGATGTGTTTTTATCAAAGAGAATGGAAGCGGTCCTATGTTTATTCCATATGCTCCTGCATACGGCTCTGATCTAAACTACCTGATATTCATTCATTTACTAATCAAGACAGCCTTGACCTGCTAAAACACCTGAATAAAGATGTACAACTACTGCAGGCATGACCAACTAGCACCCCAAACTGGTCTCAAACTGATGTAAAGTTGAGACAAATAAGTGTTCAGAAAATTCCACT
Source organism: Micropoecilia bifurca (assembly GCA_903067075.1). Taxonomy (NCBI): domain Eukaryota; kingdom Metazoa; phylum Chordata; class Actinopteri; order Cyprinodontiformes; family Poeciliidae; genus Micropoecilia; species Micropoecilia bifurca. The sequence goes on along the minus strand of CAEGAF010191088.1, from coordinate 12,505 downwards.
GGTCCAAGCTCTTGTTTGCAAGATGCCCAACCGATCCAGTCTTACAAATATTATTGAGGTAAGTTAATCCTCTAACAGTTGGTGGTTAAAAGATGTCGGTGAAGTAAGGAAGATGAGAGTTTCTGTGCTGCAGTATTTGATTTATAAATGTTAAGCTGACAATAGGTCTTTATTTAGCATCTCTGAGTGAACTTGCTGGTCGGATCAGTGGACAATGGTCAGCTAGCTGAGCATCAGATAAGCAGAGTGAGGTCATCAAGAGAAAAAAGGCTGTTAATCCTGCTGAGATGATGTGGCGAGAGACAGAAGATAAGAAAAAGTGAGGTTGAAATTTCACCATGGTTACCACTACGATCTGGCAATGAAGAGAGACCCATAGTGGTAAAAGAAGAAACATTAGTATTAAGTCTAGTGTGAAAGTTGGAATGAGAGAATACACAGGAGAGAACAGAAGAGGAAGATGGATAAAGGGGATTGTAGGATAGAAACAAGGAATGTTAAAGTTAAAATAAAGCAATGACAGATAGAATGGGAATTATTTTCTTTTTGCATGGAAGGAATCCAAGGCTCATAGATTTCTAGACTTTCCCAGGATGTTAGAATCCTGTCCTAAGACTGTAGAACCACATAAACCAGGCAACACCAGCAAGAACATTCTCTGAGAATTACTCTCAGGTTCTGGTACAGCACTCTAAATGTTGATTGATTGTAGAGGAAAAAGTGTGACTTTTGGTAAATATGATTCATCAGAGCTAAAAACAGAACAGAGAGCTTCTATTGTGTTGAATTATTCCTGGGGGGGAAAGGCATTACAATTAAAGTGCTTGTGGCTCCTGCTCTTGTCGGCATTTCATGCATTCTAATTCCTCTGGAATACATTAAAATTGTCCTCTAGTTCTCCCAAAGTGACAGCTGAAATGATACATTTTTATGAGGAGATCAGAGGAGAGGCAGAGCGCGGAACATGCGGCACTCCGCCGCAACGACTTTCCACTCCACTCCAGATTAAAAGTTAATGGATTGAGCTGAAGATGGGATGTGACGAGGCCATGTTTGCCCGCGGTTCCTCCTTGCCGGGGACGATCCTCAGCCGTTGGCCCTGCAGCCTGTGATTCACAGATTATGACAGCTCCCACAAGAACTTCTTTGATCAGAGTGCAGCGAAATCACACCCTGACAGGGATAATCAGAGGCATTTTCTCAGGAACAACCGTTCGAGAGGAGCTACATGAAGAACAACTGCACACTGTATGTTTCATCGGCCAGCTCTGCTGCTTAAAGAGGCTCACTTGTAATCATGTTATTCTGACTCTTCTGATAACCTCCACTATTTCATATCTGCAGATAGTTTTTTGTTTCACCTTAAATTAGTTTTTGAAATACACTTCAGAGGAAAATGTTTCCTTTTCCCAAGATGGCCTAGAAATTACAGTTGTCATGTGGTTTCCAACAACAAATGGAGTTGTCATGGTGATGGCTCCTATATCACCATGGCAACATTGCATAATGAATCTATCACAAAGTGAAATACATGATATGATGTCATATAGTTTTAATTTTAATTTTTCATACAGGAATCTCACTATGTTTGCAGTTGGTTTAGTATTTTAATCACATTCAGCTGTTTCTACAAGATCTGTTATTATGTCCAACCTAAACTTATAAATATTTGACTACAAAAACACAACACACTGTATTGTCACTATCACTGGGCTAAGGACTAACCCATCCTACGTCATACTTGGTGATATCTGATCATTGGACTGTTGTGTGTAAACCTGGACTTTGTCCACACTGTAACATCCTCCCTGGTTTCAGTGTACAGTCATTTTCTCTATGCGGTCCTGTGGTGAATCAATTCCCAGGAAAGAGACCCAAACATTTCCTCAGTTTTTTCTAAGAAGATGCAAGTTGTTTAAAAAGGGGCAACATTATGTGTTTTCTACACTGTAAAAAAGCCTGTAAATTTCACGATAAAAAAATGGCAAAATACAACAGTTTCTGACCGTAAAATCTGATACATTTTATTACCGTAGAAAATACATGGAATCACCATCAGTCAATGTTACAAAATAAGTCCGTAAATTTACGGCAAAAAATGTTAAAATAGTTACATGACTTTAATACAAAAAGCACTCAATTACTGCAGAAAATACATGGAATTACAATAACGCCATAAACATATATTTCAGGTGATTTTGAAATGTAGAAAACAGAGAAATCTATTGTAAAAATCTAAGTAATTATAAAATTCATAAAAAATATATTGTAATTTAGCCTGCAGCTAATTACCTTAAATTTAATGGAATTAATCAGCCAAAATTCCAAATTTTGCTGATGATTTTTTTAAAGGTTCTGTTGGCTCTAGTGGCCTTTATTCAAAAGTAGTTTGACAGGAAGGAGGGTTATGAGAGAAGGTCACATGATTACCTTCAGTTGTTCTAAAAATGCAGTATGCTTAAAATAAATATTACTTTGTAATTTAACGTTTTAAAATTGGGCTCCGTCTCTTTAAAAACTCCTACTCTTTCTGAAACTCCACCTTCAAGGAATCAACATAACATGGCTGATTTATTAACCCTTCAACAATAATTTTTTTTTATCAGAGTTCCATTGAAAAATAGTTCACATAATGAGCTCATCAGTTCCACCAAGTGTTTGCTAATTGCTGCCGACTAGTCTGAAGGAGTTGAGTGGGAAGACTGAATAGTCTGAGGAGGAGCTTTGCCTTGAAGGTAACACTAGGCCCCCCAGGGGTTTTGTAAAGCTGGCTGGTTAAAGGATTTCTCAAACATGAATGGAAGAATGAAGGCAACATTATAAGATATTAAGCTATTTTTTTGTGTGTAAAATACTGCCTAAGGTTTGGGTCTCCAAAGAGGATTTTGGGGGAAACCACCTCTCCTCCAGCCATGCTTCCTGTTTCTGCTGCCTCTCTCATTGTCTATCTCCCCCTCAATGTCTGAGAAGAAACCAAACAAGAGTCTTCCAAACCACTTTGTATATTCTTTGTTTCTAAATAAAAATAGTTTAAAATGGGTTGTGACTGTCATCCAAGATCCAAATCATATAAAACACATTGCATACCTTGCATAACTTGCAGTTTTGGATATTTCTTTTGTTTTTGCTGCACATTTAGCTAAGTTTCACTAAGATAGATGGTTTCATATCCGACATGAGGATATTTGGTACATCAGTAGGTTGCGGTCTAATCCATAACTGCAAGCTGCCCAGGTCCTTTGGCTTCAAAACCTTCCTAAGGAAGTGACAAATCCTGTTATTCAGCGGTAAGGAGCGGTCAGATAGCAAGTAAACTCAGTAATCCTTGAGGACTTGAAGGATGAAGGAGGCATGATTCCTGCACAGCTGCTTTCACTGACTGATGATTCTGTTTTGGGCAACTGCTGGCTTTGACCTCTCAGAGAGTCATGCGGTGATATACTTATTGCCTCTTCGCCCCAAATCCAGTTTCGCTTGTCTGTTTTCCAACCAATGGAAAGCAAACAAGCTTTTACATTGCTAAAAATGGAAAGGCTTGTTTGTATTTTTAGGAAACAATCATTCCATGGTTCTTCCTGGAAGAACTTGGAAGAACCTGCAAGTCCTCCAGGTTCTTCCAGGTGGTCAGCAGCTTGGAGCAAGCAAATAAATATGAAGATGTATTCACACAGAATGTACAGATTGCAATGCCTGTCTCTTCAGTCACATTCTATTGTATTCATTTGTTCCCTGTTGGGGATTTTATTGAAAAATTGATTCGATTCCACCTTAAGGACGCTGAGCATATTATATAAGCCAGAGGAATCAGCGTGTTAAAAATGTCTCTTTCTGCAGCAGTTCTGTAGTGTAATTGTTATCATCTCTGTCATGAAGTGATCAGCAGAAGCTTTTCCTCAGCTGCTGGTTTTGGACAAGACTTGAACTTGTAAAATCATCTCTCAAGTTTCATTTCTTCTTATTGCATTTTCAGAGAACCTGAAGTGACCCGGTGCCACTCAGAGAAGCATAAGAAGCACAAAGCTTTGAGTGTTTTCCTTTGATGGTTGACAGTTTTGTCAGGTTTGTGTTGTACCAATGTTAAATATATCTTTGCTTTGGGTTCACTCCATCTGTCGAACGATGTGTTTCTTTTTTGTTGACGTCCCTATTTTAAGAGGTAACATTTGCCTTTCAAATGTAGCAGTTTAGCTGTGGTTGCACTGACACATGCCTGAGATGTTCACCTCATCAAAGAGATGTTAAATACTAAGTTATTTTTTAATATCTTGATTATCCCTATTTTTTGAAGGCGTCATGTTGAAGGACATTATTCAGATATCTTCACACACAGCTATACATAGAAAATTGTAATATTTATGATTTGGCACAACGCTAAATATGCTTCTCTTATTTTGTTGCTGGTTTTTTAATAAGAAAGAAAAACACTGTGGACCTTCACATCCATAACTTTTAGAAATATTCTACCATCACAATGAACACTTTTGTAATCAGTGGAAGTTTTATTATTTATGTAATACTATTAGAGACACGTTGCAACATGATATGTGTAGAAGTTCCTGCCCCAGAGTTCCCTGACTGCCATTGATTTTAGCTGTTTAGTTGTCAACATATCGTGCTAAATCTTAATAATGAATAAAAGAAAAAGGGACTAAGTGCTTTGCTAACAATTGTAACACTACCACAACTGTAACTAGTTCCAAGGGAATCACATTTCACTGGCCAACAAGTTTTAAATAAAAAAAATGGGAGGGAGGGAGAGAGACATAGGTCAGCTATGCTAAGAGAATAGGAATTAATGGAGAAGTGATGAGAGAAACCAGCGAGGAGCAACTGAAAGAGAGGTGCTTAAATACTGGGGAGGTTGGATGTTGAGACAAAAGACCGAGGCTGGTAGCTAACAGGCTGCAGGTGTGAGTAAAGGGACCAGGAGGCCGACTGAGGGGAGGGAGAAAGAAAGTGGCACAGGGGCGAGGGAGACACAGGGGAACAGGAAATAAGAATAAAGAAAAACAAAAACACTAGAGTAACTAGAAACAAGAAATAATAATAATAATAATAATAATAATAATAATAATAATAATAATAATAATAATAATAATAATAATAATAATAATAATATCACTAAGGAAGAACTACAGTAAAAATGGAAACCAGGCAGAACCGATAGAAAAAAACTAAAGAACACAAAAAATGACAAAGTCCAAAGTGAAACTCAAATATCCCCAGATCAAAAAACACGAGTGGTTTTGAATCATTCTTCACCAACTTTTCTGCGTTATTTTTCCCTTTGCTGTGGCGCACTGCACTAAATTAATAATACCTACTCCTCCAGGTTTCATTTTAACAGATTGATTTCCGTCCCAGAAAACATTAGCTGTCAGAACTGAAAAGTGTGTATATGAGCTACACACTATTATACCAGTTCTATCAGGAATAACAGGCAAACATGGAATAGAAGGATGAGACACTTTTATACACTGACACAATCTGCAGTGGTAGATGACAGAAATGTTTAATTTTTGCTATTTTTCATAGACGTGAATTTATCAGATGCATTTTTAATCTCAGATAGAACTGGATTAATTCTGCTCTGCCTCTGAAACACTGTCCTGCATGATCTTCCTCCTGATTTATGTCGCTGTCTCTGAAGACGCGCAGTGACCCTTGAGCAACCCTTTAAAATATTCATACTCTATGTGTGTGCTGCATGCTACCGCCCCTCACACTCTTCTTTCTATTTACAGCAAACACTTCTATTTTCCAAAGTGGACTTGGAGTCCCTTTGGATGAACAATAAGCATTTGTGAAACATGAACTATGTTTCAATTGAGGGTGGCTGAACTGGATCTGACAAACCCCCAAGAGCAATGCATAATGAACACAGCAAGAAAAATTAGAGACCTTCATTAAGAAAAAATAAAAAAGATCTATAACTGAAGCGACTTGCTTGTTAAGGCTCTATGAGCAGACAAAACTCTTTTATTTTTGCATGACTTGTAAAAACAACTTGTACAGAGCAAATTCAAAAGTGAAAATTGAACTTAGTTTGGTACAATTTGTCTTGCAGTTTATTGAATCTGAAATTGAGAACTCCAAGTCAGAAAAATCATCTGAAACCTCTTGCTTTATCAAACAGCCTGGTGGTTACAGTGAAAAATTAACAAACATTTTATTAGTAGCTTTAGTGGCGTGGTTCTCATTAAAATAGTATCACTCATACTAGTTATATAGTTAATGTTAAATTATACAGCACGTTGTATAAATTAATTATACAAAAGCGTTTCCCAGACACATCGTTGAATCACACAAAATAACTTGGGTTTTTTTCTGTCAGGTAGTAGATGCTTATTTAAAGTGGAGATTAGTAACATTACATACAATCTTTGCTTAATAGTCACAAATTATTTTTTTAATAAAGACCAGAGAGTTAGGCTTTAGTTTTTCCATTTATTGTATTGTTGTATTATCATTTAGAGTAAAAGGTGAAACATTTGGTAACAGAAGATAACATAAGAAAAACCTTTGTTATCATTGTGCCAACTTACAATGTGGAGCAGTACAAGAAATTGCTCTACTGAGTTATGTAAGATGTATACAGAAAAGCTATGACAAAGAACAAAAACCCATTGTAGAGACACTTGTTCTATTATATTTCCTTAAATGCAATTCTAGATTTTTCATAAGACTTGGAAGAAAGAGCCACTTAATGACCACTCAATCTTAATGAAAAAAATCAGTCTTGATAAATTATTTCTCCCAAGTACCCTCCATCATGTCAAACAAGGAGCCTATAATAATATTTTTGCTTAAAAATCGCCAAGGGAAAACTTACACCCATATCAGAGCCTTCTCCCAGCCATAAATTATGCCCTTCTGCTAAAATTAAACCATAGATATCCTTATTAAATGAGTTAAAATGAGATTATTGGTCCCAGGCAATATCATGATTTGGATCTGCTCCAACCTCAAACTTATTTATCGCCTTGACTTATCACATTGAACTGAGTTTTCTTTCACTCTAGGGACAGAAATCACCCTGGATGCAGACAGTGGCAGCTCCGTCCTCAGCAGTGAACATGCTCCAGGAACTTGTTCTTTGTGGCTGTGCTCAGTCTTGGCACTATTGCTTCATTTCCTTACAGGAGACCTGTTGATGTTCTGCAAATTACATTTTCCCATGTGCCAATTCTCTTTGAGTCTTAGAGGAGTGTTATGTATAGCCATCTAGCTGCCAGACGAAGACAACATTTAGGACTGACTGCTCTCTCAGTGCAAACCACAAAGAAGAAGACAACAGGGATTATTTGGAGGATGACAGGGCAGCATGCATCATATGAACAAAAATATTCTCATATGATTTCAATTGCGTTTCTTATTTAATGGAAATACTGCAATTGTGAAATTGTATTTTTTCGACATTGACAGAATGCATACAACATTTTGAGTGCATCTGTAATGCAAGAACTGCTGCATCCTAAGTGCACAAAGGAGCGTTATAACAGGTCCTTCATCCCTGCAGCTGTTAGCCTTTATAACCTTCACTGCTCCCAATAAACATAAGAGTTTTCATCCTCCCTTCATCCCTCCATCACAGTTTTTTAATTTCCTGTAAATTGTTCTTTTTGCAAATACACATGCATATTTTTAAAAGAGTTTTTTAAATTAGAAATCACTGACTAATTTGTTTTGATAACTGGGCATTATTATTTTCTTAAGTAATAAATTTGCCCTTACTGGGCAGTCTCTCAGTCTCAGGGGTTTGTTATATTTTTACATTTGTGTGAATCTGGATGCTCCCATTTTCCTGTCACTTTTCTGCTTGTACAGTTGATTTTCCCACTGAGGGACAGTAGAAACCCTTCAGCTGGGAAGTGTCAAAAAAACAAAAAATAGAAAGAATCTGTTAGGGAAGAAAAACATTTTTCTTTCTTTTTTCCCTTCCTCCCCTCTCTTTCTTTCTTTCTTTCTTTCTTTCTTTCTTTCTTTCTTTCTTTCTTTCTTTCTTTCTTTCTTTCTTTCTTTCTTTTTTCCCTTGCTCCTCTTTCTTCTCTCTTACTGTATGCAGACAAAGTCCCACTAAATGATTATAATTAAGATGTTGTACAGCAATAGGAGAAGTTATTTCTCCTGTTTTAGCTTCATTTTAGTGTGAAGTTGCTGAAGGATCAAAGTGGTTCAAACATGAGTGAAATAATCAGTTCTATGATTATGTCTGCTGATGATTTTGAATCATGATTTGAAAGATTAAGCTTGACAGTTTTATATGATGATTTTTAAGGATTAGTGCAGGTCAGAAATGTGTTTTATGTAAGCTAAGTATTCAGAAACGGGAAGTCTGAAAGCTGAGAAAAAGAGAAGATCTCAGAGAGTGATATCATGCAAAATACTTGGAAATACTTAAGAAAAAAGGAAATGTGAAATAACCAACAAACATATTTCCCTACTGGAAAGAGTTTGATGCTCAGTTAAGGATAAAAAGGCCATGACAGAGAGTCAGCTGAAACATTGTGTCGACATTATTGTAAACGGATTAGCACAAGAAAACTAATTTTACAGAGTAGTAAACTTAAACAAAAACCCACTGGTCATTCAAGGTTGAGAAATGAGAAAAAACCTCATTTTAGCCCTGAAAGTGTTGAGGATTATAAACTTATGGATTTACTGTTGTTCTATAATCTCAACCAGGACAGACTGACATTTCTTCCTGCTGTTGGGCAAACATGAGCTATAGGAAAATACTTCAGCAGAATTAATAATTTTTACATTTATTTGATATTTTTCCTAAATTCTTCAGCGTGGTTGCAGCCATTGGTTTGCACTAAAGTTCCACTATATCTAGAGAAGTTGTGGTTGTGAGATTTTCAATTTTTGACATGATGTTGATTCTTTGGAAAGGAAGTTTTATTTTAAAGCACATTTTCAACAACACAACAATTCAAAGTGTTTTAAGTGATGAGAAAAAAGAAAACAACAAAAAATAAGAAAAAAGCTACATTGCAGTGTCAGAGTAAGGAAAAATGATGTCATGTTGAAATACAGAACATGCCCAGCAGGTTTGGAAGATCCCATCATGGATCTCAATCACGTCTAACACAGCCAGTAATGTCTATCCATTCATGTCAGACAGATACATAGTTGGCTTTCTCAATGTTTTGCTTGTGAATGTGATGCCTGCCAACCCAAACTGATGTTCACAATGACGTCTTTCTTAAAGACGGAGTGAAGACTGGAGTAGCATGCAGTTTTGTTCCTGCAGAGGATTCTGGGATATTCTAGAGATTCTCTGAGATGGAGATTGAGGACATGGATGACATCACAAGGTGGAGCTGGGCAAACACAAATACAATTTTACCCCAATTCGTGTGACAGAAGTTGACCTTGCCAGGACTCAACATGCAGCAACAGGAACCTGCATATGGATAATGAAATATCACTGAAAACATCACAGGATGAGGTTGACAGGAGATTCTCATAGAAAGAACCTGGCAACCCAGATGGTCTGAGGTCTTCTTTACAACCGCTGCTTTATATATTAGGTGATCCTAGTCTCATTATGGGCAAAACACATAAAGCTAAGTCCAATATTATTTATACTCTTGACTGACCTTCAATTAGCACAAACTAATTTGCAAGTTTCAATTTCTTATCACCAAAATGAAACTGAAACCAAGACAAGCAAAAAGCTGTTAAGCATTTATTAGAAGAGTCAGAGTTGAATCCAGTGTCTCTGATAATTACTGTCTGAGTTTCATCTCTTCTGTATGAGTTCTGTCTGTAGCCATGGTAATACATCTGTTTCTTTGTGCTAACAGCTCATTCTGCTGTACTTCAGCTCCTCTTTACGTCCACAGCAGAACGTATTCAGCCATGACCTTCATGCGTTCATCCAGTGGAAGATCATTTCAGGAGTCCTCTTAATTATTTTAGTTCTTGATTGAACCTATTGCATTACTGTAGGTGAACTTACTTTGGTTTTACAACATATTTTGTCGACAATCTAGTTTCTAGTTAGTTTTTCATTTTGTTCTCTTTTCTCTTTCTGTTTAGCAGAGGCGCAAAACGTGGGAATGCAGCGCATGCAACGCATAGGGGCACCAGAGGGGGCGGCAAAACCCCGTCGCAGATGATGTGTCCGCATCCACCTGAATAATATGTAGTTGATTATATAAATATGTTATTATCTGAGGGGGAAGCATTCAGAGTCTAAATCTTTTTACAGAAAGTAGTCAGATTGAACTGATAACATCTGTGATCATCACTTTTCAAACTTTCCCGCAGATGTTTGGTTTGATTTAGGTCTGGACTATAATGGCTGTCCAATCAGACACATGCTTTGATCTGTATCATTCCATTGCAGCAATGACCAGTGAAGATAAAACATAAAATACATTCAGATTTTTGTTCTTACAGATGTCAAAATGCTCCTGGACAGACGTTATGGACACCCCAAAGACTTTCACATCCCCCTCACTCTCTACTTTTTGTTAGCTATGCCAGTGGCTAACAACAAACACACAGCAGCTATAACAAATATCTACTGTAATTTGCTGAAGTCCAGTCATTTGTGTATGCACAGAAGAAGAGCGGGGTGAGAACTCCCACCTCGAGGACACTGGAGATGATTGGGAGATATTGCTCCTCAGTATCACTGTAGTCATTTAACTCCATGCTAACTTTTATCACAGCAAAAGGTAAAAAACAAACAAACAACTAAATAAGAATTAGCAGATTTTATTTTTGGATTATAGTTACATTGCTCACTTTTTCTCTCCGTTGCTTTAAGTTGACTTGTTCAATTATTATCGGTTCCTTTGTTAGGATAAAACATCTCACTTCACAGCTTCATCAAACAGATTTTTCAACATTTATTTTAAGAGCAGAAGAAAAAAAGGGCTTTTGTTTGATGAGGCAGCTGAGCTTCACTGATCAGTAAACTTTAACAATTATTTGTACAGAAACAAAGTGTAGATCTCTAAAGAAGACATGCAGACTGTGAATATAATATGAATATTTTCTTAGAAAACATGAAAGAAAAGATGCTTTACTTTCTTAGCTAAAAAAAATCCACATAAATGAGCAGCTTCCAAACAACACGCTGCATTAGACCTTCTCCGAAAGGAGAAGGTGGAAAAAGGAAACATTCCTGCAGCAGTGATCAGTTCTACCCTCAGCAGCTTTTCTATTGAAGAGTTGGCTTATAGTCTTTCACAGACTAGCATTTTACAGCAGGGAGAGTGAAACATTTAACAGGGGTAAATGTTTGGCGATCCGTCGCTCACAGCCGGAGTTACGTGGGGAAGATTCCCCAGCTGGGTAGAGCAGCTGCTTTACCAGGGGTAAATTAGGGTTTGCTAGGGTTAGCTAGGGTTTCGATATTCAGACATAGCTGTCGGACCCAGGTAAACTACATACCGTTTTAACCACGAGAGCGTCCGGAGCATGTGGTTGGTCTCGGTTCGGTGATCCGTCGCTCACAGCCGGAGTTACGTGGGGAAGATTCCCCAGCTGGGAATAGCTTAGCAGCTGCTTTAATTCTATTTCGGTTCAATTGTTTTTCTTTTTACTGCTACCTATCTTCCAATTAGAATCAAATTCTATACAATCAATTCCTGAAGAAGTTACTGGATAATCTTCAGCTTTATTCAGTTTTGCATAAATGAACCAAGGGGTAAACAGGAGGTGATGGAACTTCAGTACTCAAATATGTTCCCATCAGATGAATCACTGGCTCAGACACGACAGATAAAAGCTTTCAAAGTTACGGAGGTCATGTTTTATTGTTTCCCAGAGCAAAATGATCAGATATTTTGAAATAGTTGGGATCTCCATCACAATTTCTGTCTGACATTCCAGAAAATTATCCTGTTAAACAATCTTAGATAACATAAGTTTGACCTATTTAATTCAATTACATGTAACACAATTCTGATTTATACTAAATTTTGACGAATTCAAAATAGGCCCAAACTGTGGAATAATGTAAGCCATTTTCAGTCACAAAGGAATTACTTTAAAAAGAAAATCTTCTTGAACAGGACATGTTCAAGAAGAACATGTTTTTTCAGGAGAATAATTAATGCAGGATTAACTTTAGGGTCTTTGGAATTAGCCAGTCAGAAAAGCTTTGTTTAGTCAGAAGCTGTGATAGTTCGTGCTTTGCACAGAAATGTTTATTCACTGAGTGCTCAAGGACAACAGTTTATAGCAGGTACTGCTTTACTTTATTCCCCAGGGTGAATTGTATTGATCTTAGTTGCTGAATTAGCATTTCATATCACCTTTGCTCATTTAAAATGGTGATTGCTGATATCTCACCAGGGACAAATGGCTGGTTCGGGAATTACAGCTGAGGGCGATACGGATCAGCCGCAGAGAGTTAACGAGTTCTCATCCCAATGTAAATAGGTGTGTGTGTGTGTGTGTGTGTGTGTGTGTGTGTGTGTGTGTGTGTGTGTGTGTGTGTGTGAGTGTGCGTGAGTGTGTGTGTGTGACGCAGAGGGGAGAG
>CAEGAF010191086.1:0-84665 GCA_903067075.1 Micropoecilia bifurca | reverse complement strand
GGGTTGTTTTTATGTTTTAAAAAAATAAATTTCACAAATAATCTAATCAATTTTTTCGACCCCCAGTTATAAAAAAAATAAATCCCGCCCCCCCCCCCCCCCCCCCCCCCAAAAAAAAACCCAAAAAAAAAAACAGTCATTCAGCTTTCAGTGATACTCCCACCAGACCAGAACGCTTTCTGGCCAGATTACTTTTTTCCATTACAGACTTATATCAGAACTGGTATGCATGTAGTTTCAATATAGAAAACAAACGAAGAATACACAAAACGGTTCATGATGACACAGTGAAAAGATGTTTTCAGAAATCTGTCCACAGTCTTGGCACACTTCTTCTTTGGTATTTACTACAGCTCTTCTTTGACGATCCTTTTATGCTCAGTCTGCTTGACATTTTTAGTTTAGTTTTTTTCCAGAGATGCTCAAGTGGATATGAATCCCAGCTTTGGCTGAGCCAACAAAACAAATGACCAGACTGGCTCTGTAGCCACTACTTTGTTATTTTGGCTGGCTGCTTCTTCAGGTTGTTGTTGAGTTGAAAGGCGAAGAGGGTTTTCTAGAAGAATCTCTCTACATTTGGCTGCTGTAATCCTCTGCAGAGTAATCACTGAGCTGATGTTAGCCAGGTGATGAACTGTGGCTAATTACTTAGTGAGGTCTGGGGGCTACATTTATGAAGTAAGTGATTCCAAACTTCTTCAATTTCTAAACAATGGAGACCACAGAGGTTCTGGGGATGGAAAGAAGAGTTCTTCTTCTTCTTCTTCTTCTCTTTTTCCACCAGTATTCATCGCACCTCATTTGTCCTTGTTTAGCCCTGACCTCTGCATCCTCTACACACACACACACACACACACACACACACACACACACACACACACACACACACACACACACACACACACACACCGACTAACAAAAGGCCCTCTTTCGCCAGATTTCATTTAGTATAAGTTTTCAGCATAGTAAAATGTGTAAAAAGTGAAAAGGTATGAATACTTTCTGGTGCCACCGCATCGACGTGTGATCCTACGAATCCTCTGCACTTTATTTGCTCATAGTTCATAATCTCAACATAAAAGAAAATGTGGTTCTGCCAAAATTATCAGTCATTTTGATTTCAAGTCCATTTTTCTTTAAGCTAATACAATTTTCAAATCTTGTTTCTGTTTATATAATTTTTTCTGCCTTAATCTTTGTAATCTAGTTCATAAAAAAGACTCATGTTAATTAGAAGTGGTTGACTTTGTAGTTTGAGGCCACAAAGAGGATTTTTATACTAGATTTGGTACATCATTGTAAAAAAACAATGGATCGGAAAGTCCTAAAACATGTCGTTTTACCCTCTGACTTCACTTCCTGCCAGGGATGCATTACCTCCACGCAGAAGCTCCAGTCAAAGTGATACACAGAGACCTCAAATCGCGAAACGGTAACATGATCCTTTGTTCAGCTTCAGTCTTGCGATGCATTTGCTTTTGAGCAACAGCAGCAAACTGCATGTTGCTAAGCTCTGACTGCGGCTTTGTTTTTTACTGGTTACAGTGGTAATGACTGCAGATAAAGTGCTGAAGGTATGCAGCAACTGTCTTATTATTTATTCATTAAGATACACTACACATGTGTAACAGGATACTTTAACGTTCTCATGTTGGGGTTTCAGATATGTGACTTTGGAGCCTCTAAGTTTCTATCTCACACCACCCATATGACGGTGGTGGGCACTTTTCCCTGGATGGCTCCTGAGGTTATTCAGAGTCTGCCCGTCTCTGAGACCTGTGACACCTACTCATATGGTGTGGTAAGTTGATCACACATGTAGTCAAAATGTCACAATCGGTGGGTTTGAAAGTTGTTTTTTTTTTTTTTTTTTAATTAAATGTATCTACACATTTAGTCATAAATTTTCGTCTAAAAACTTAAGAAAATTAAGATGAAAGTAAATTATTTAGGCAAAGCAGTTCAACAATTATAACTCTTGCACACAGTGATTTAAATTCCGAAGTCAATTTTCAACAAATCAATATTATTGAAAAGTGTATTTAAGTTACACAGTGAAACAAATAGGTTAATCTCACTCAGATTGATTGGAAAAAAAAAGATAATTTTTAGCTTGCATTTAATAAAAACCTTAAATTTTGTATATTAATTGCCTATATATATGCAACTTTTGGTTGAGGCTCCTTTTGCATGAATTACCAAATCAATGCAGCGTGCCACGCAGGCGCTGCTGAGCCGTTAAGGAAGCGAAGTCTGCTCATCTGCATTGTTTGGTCTGACAGCACAGCTGCTCTGCGGGGTTTTGGTTTGGTCAGTTTGCTGGCCGGTCAAACACAGCGGTCACAACACGGTCATTAAGCAAGTCACTGATACTTCCACCCAAACTGCGTCTCATAAAGCTCGCCTGCAGAAGAGAGAATGAGGCTCTTTTTTTATTAGATGGCTGCTGTGATTACGCAGAAGACCGGCACCAGCAGAAGACATAACACCCCAAATCATTAATGACAAGGACGTCACACTGGACCTCAAGCAGATTGGATCATGTAGTTCCCTATTCTTTTTTTCCAGACTCTGGGACCTTGATTGTCAAATAAATGAAACACATTTATTTTAAATGGAACAGAGGTATTTGGACCACCGAGGAACAGCCCAGTCATTTTTCTCCTCAGCCACGTCATTATTTTTGTGCTTGAACAAAATGAATGTGAGACATGCAGCCCAGTTTTGGGGCTACATCTCCTCATGGTGGCTCTTAACACACCGACAGCCTCGGTTTCTTCTTGTGAACTTTTAAAACAGGGTCTTTGCCTCTCAGTCCTCTAAAGACCATGGTCATTCCTGTTGCTTTTTTTCTACCACATTTTATTCTTCCACTCAACTTTACGTAGTTAAAAACTCAGTAAACATCCAGCTTTTTTTTAGCAGTGACCTTATGTATGCTGCCCTCCCTGTGGCGTCTCGCTGACTTGCTGCTGTACGACTGTCAAGTCAGCAGTTTGTCCTGGGTTGTAACATAAACATACTATTACTACATTTGCACTTATTTTTTTATCGTTCATATGCAATATTCTAATTATCTGAGGAACTGAATCATTAGTTGTAAGTGCTAGTAATAAAAATTCAAAGAAGTAAACACTTAAAATGTACTTGGTGTGAGTTTATTTAAATAAAGCACATCATTTCCTCACTTTTGGGCCAGATTGTCTCTGTAAATAATCCTAATGCCTCGTCGCCAGGTGCTGTGGGAGATGCTGACTCGGGAGGTTCCTTTCAAAGGTTTCGAGGGGCTTCAGGTTGCGTGGCTGGTGGTGGAAAAGCAAGAGGTACTCCACGCATGCTCACACACCTTCACTAACCTGCCGCTAGCATGCTGACCCATAAGCGTCCCGGACAGCCAAAGGCACAATGCGATGCTCTCATGGTTTCCACTGCGAGCGCTTTGGGCCGAGTATTTATAGGCGTGATGTCAGGTCTGTGTTCATGTAAGGCCTGGATACACAGCAGTGGAGCCAGACCCGGCTTTCTCCAGGCTAGAGGCTTTACAAGCACGAGCGAGAGAGAGAGGGAAAAATGTGGTGATGGGAGGGTTGATTTTAGAGGTTTACAAGTGGTAGGCGATGGTGGTTACACAAGGTCTGTGTTTCAGCTAATGACCTCAGCAGCCACACATTCACATACATACACGCACACACACACACTGGTGGTCAACAAACAACCAGGAGAACATGATTTCTGGCTAATCTCCAAATACTTTCCCTAAATAACTCAGGGCTGTCTCTCTGTCTTCCTCTTTCCCAGTCTGTCTTATTTCCCCTCACCATAGCTACACATCTCTTCCTGACCTTTCAACTCACCCTCTCTCCACTCTTGAGTCGCAGATATTTTAGGATTAATCCCCAATGAAAAAAGAAAAAAAAAAAGTTTCCATTTACTGCCCTGGGTTATGGTGCTGTTTTGGCTTGTTGGAACCTATGATTATGCCGCCGGGGTTTTTAAATCTGTAAGTTAACCAAATTGAGATTCTGGTGATTATTAGGATATACTTCAAGACATTTTCTGCAAATGTTTGAAAGGATGATTTTTTAAAAAAGTTTTAAATTAACTTATCTCAACTGTGCTTTCAGTAAAAGATCCACGTTTAAAAGTACTGCATTATTTGAACGGACACAAAAAAAGCAGCTTCTGTACTACTGCTCTAGTATAATTTTGTCTTGTATTGAACAAGTCTTCATGCCTTCATTACTTTGTCATGTTACAACCACAAATGTCCTTCAGATGGGAAAACTTTCAATTTCCAAGTAAAAAGCCAGAGAAAAACAGCCTACATATATTCACAAGGCTTTACTGATGTGCCCCAAACACACCAGCTCAACCTATTGCCTTCAGAAGTCCCCTTGCGTTTCTTTAGCCAAAGAAGGTGCTAACACACCAAGGTTAGCACCTTGGTGTTAGCACCAAGGTGCTAACACTCCTACCTGCAGCTCCTCCAGAGCTGCAGGTAGGAGTCCTGTGAAATCCTGTGAAAAGACAATATTAGTCGGAAACTAATACAAGTCTGAGTTTTACGGAAGTATCTAAAGAAAGAAGTCAAAACAAATCATTGAAAAATGCTGTAATGTGGAACCTTTCACTTTTGAGGAATTTAGCTGGAAATATATCAGAAGAAGTACAATGATAAAGTTTTGTCAGGATGTTTGGGGGGAAGAGCACAAACTGTTCCCAGATGGAGAAAAAACAGTAAATCTAAGTTACTTGACTGGACAAATTTTTTTTTTAAAAAATCATGACTGATTACAGGCTGCACAGTGGTGTAGTTGGTAGAGCTGTTGCCTTGCAGCAAGAAGGTTCTGGGTTCAATTCCCAGCCCCAGTCTTTCTGCATGGAGTTTGGATGTTCTCCCTGTGCATGCATGGGTTTTCTCCAGGTACTCCGGTTTCCTCCCATAGTCCAAAAACATGAATGTCAGGTTGATTGGCCTCTCTAAATTGTCCCTAGGTGTGAGTGTGTGCATGGTTGTTTGTCCTGTGTGTCTCTGTGTTGCCCTGTGACAAACTGGCAACCTGTCCAGGATGACCCCGCCCCTCACCTGGAACATTGGCTGGAGATGGGCACCAGCAACCCTCCCGACCCCACAAGGGACATGGGTGTAAAGAAAATGGATGGACAAGTGATTACTGGATTGAAAAGGGCAGCTCTCCCAAAGTCCCAATGATGCCGTTCAAAACCCATTTTGTCATTTAGTTGTAATTGCGGCTGCTGACAAATGACAGAAAGCTAATGTGCTAAGCTAAGATGGCAGGTCTGGCAAACGTACCGGCTGTGCATTAATGTGCCTGGATTGTCACCACAATGTTATGATCCACCAAAATAGGAGGAAGTGCTGCCTCACAGGGCCCGTTTACTCATCTGCTCTTCTTGAATGCCACTGTTGCATATTTGGTCACAGATAGTTTCTTTGTGTGTGTGTGTGTGTGTGTGTGTGTGTGTGTGTGTGTGTGTGTGTGTGTGTGTGTGTGTGTGTGTGTGTGTATCTAGAGGCTAACCATCCCCACCAGCTGCCCTGCGAGTTTTGCAGAGTTGATGCGGAAATGCTGGCAAGCAGATCCAAAGGTAAGATAAACTGCCTGTGGGGAAAAGTGTGAAACATTTTTTTTCCCTCAGTGGAAAAAGGAAGTTTTCACATTCTATTCTCGATCTAATCTGCAGGAACGACCGCAATTCAAGCAGGTGCTGCTAACCTTGGAGTGCATGGCGAACGACAGCAGGCTGCCAGACCAGTGCAACTCCTTCCTACATAACAAGGGCCAGTGGAGGTACGCACGCATAAACACACAGACTGGTGCAAAAATGAAAGATGACGCATAAAAACTGCTGAATGATCAGAAGCACTCGACGATTTACTCGGTACACACAGGGTATTCAACAACACCGCACAAATGCGTACATGCAAAAGTCTGTGTGAATCTGAAGCGCAGAAGAGAAGCTGCATAAGTGACCCTGTACTCAGCTTGGATCTATATTAAGCTCCCTGGAAAGTGTCCATGGAAGAGATTCCTCTACTCCTCCACAAGGGAGGAGGGGGGGGGGGCTTACACAGAAATGTTGTGGGGTGGAGGAGGGTGGATGTGGGACACAGAGAAAAAACATCACGTGTAAGTCAAAGCGGAGAAGTTCAGGGAGGAACAGTAAAATCTGAAATGTGGAGAAAGAGAGAAACAAACAAGGATGGAGGCAAAAACAAGGGCGGACTGACGAAAGGAGGGAAGGAGATGTGGGCATTGGACCAGAGGAAGGATGGTGTGAGATTCTGTGCATAGTTAACATGAGCACAGCGAAGGCAATCATTTCTGAGTGAAGGTTTGGGCATGTGTGGAAAAACTTGGGACACAAAGGTGGCTTTGGGGGGGGGAGGGAGGCAAAGCGCAGAAGGTGAAGGGGCGGGATGAACGCGTGGGGAAGGGGTGCACTGAAGGAACACAGGAGGTATGGCCGTGCATCCAGGCTCGGTCTATATTTAGCTGCAGAGAGGTGATTGTTTGTGAGAACGTGCTTAAAGATCACAGGCAGGCACTCGCTCCAACAGTGACCTTTTGTGGAAGCAGACGGTACTGCAGCAAAAACGCTACATCGTTCTGTTTTTGTGATTTTACAGTAAAAGCACTCTTGCAAGGAATCTGTGGATAGATGTCAATCAATGAATTTGTTTCATAGCTGTTCTCAGTTTTCCTTGATGGGACTCCCTGCTTTTGGAGATCTTTCAGTCTTCTTCATCTGGTCAGACAGGCCTCTCTAAGGTGATTTTTTTTCATGCTGCAGGTCAGATACTAATCAGACCTGTGTGTACTGTGGCGTGAAATTGAACCCTCCCCCATTTTTTTAGAACAAAGTAAATGGACTTAAGATAAAACCAGATTGATTCAGTTTTTTCTTTTTCTTTAAACAGTTTTTTAAATGCTTTTTTAAATTTACTGACATGAACTTTGATATAAATAAGGAAAAGCCAAAGTAATCTGAGTGGGGATAAATACTCTTTTGCAGTATAGTATATGGGATTTTAGTCTTGCCAATAGCTTTAAGTTGATATTTTGGAAATGAAATAAGTATATTTTGGTTTAAAAAATGTTTGAGATGCTGTTGACATTTTTTTTAAACAAAATACAAAATATTCTGAAATGCAAACAAATCACGGATGGCTTGCCTTTCAAAACTCAAAGTCTATATGTGTTTTCTTTCAGCATGCAAGAAGATGTAGATTTTTCTTTTTCTAATGCTCTGCTTGTGTAATAAAAGCAGCTCTGCGCATTAAAACAGCCGACTTGGCATTTCATAGATTTCCTTATATTGAGAGGCTTTTGGTGTGCAGTCTGGTTAGTCATAACTAATATTTTATCTGCATGCATCTTTGCGTTGACTTTGGCAGATGTGAAATTGAATCAACCCTTGAACGCCTCCGGAAGCTGGAGAGGGAGCTGTACTCCAAGGAGAAGGAGCTGGAGGAGAGAGAGAGGAGGCTCAAACTGTGGGAGGAGAGGCTGATGGAGAGGTCCAACATGACTCCCAGTCCGACCTCTTTACTCATGGACCGCTCAAACATTTCCCCGGTAAGAACGAGCCATAAAATACCTTTAAAACTAGACGCATTCAGAGAGCCTTTCCATCACTTCGTCTTTTCCTTTTTCTTCTTCTTTTGATCAGTTCTTCACACCAATGTCCATCGGCTCCTCTGGCTCCTTCTTCCGCTCACACTCCCAGGATTCCAACAGCGCCAGCCTCAGCAGCGCCGGGGTCAGTAGCGCCGGTGTCAGCTGTCTCCTCCGCACACTCAGCAACGGAGACACAGAACGAGGGAGCAGTGGCGCCATGGAGAGGGGCTTGGGTTCTCTCGATGGCAGCAGGCTGCACGTCATGCTCCGAGGGCTGCAGGGGAGGTTCGAAGAAGACAGGGAAGACGAAGGTACTATTGAGGAGAAAGATTGGGGGCATAAGGAGCAAAATGATAGCGGGAGTCTGGAGGGGGGGAGGGTGCAGGTAACACTCAGGAGCTTCCCGGGAGGCGTCGTCGAGAGGGAGGAGAGAACCTGGGAGGAAGGGGACAGGGAGCGAGGCGGCATGCAGAGAAGCAGAGTGACCACGATAGTTCGAGGGTACTCAGGAGGATTCGGCGAAACAGAGGAGCAGGGTGAGAAGGATGGGGGGTGGGAGATAGAAAAATTAGGGGATAAATTAGAGGAGAGAGGGGTGGAGGGAGGGATTGAGGGAAGCAGGCTGCCGTCCATGTTTAAGAGTCTCCGGGGGAGTTTTGGTAGCTTGGGGGACATGCTGTCCTTAGACATGGATGAGATGGGGGAGATGGACAGACTTGGCGACATGGACATGAATGTGAACATGGGCGACCTGGGAGTGATGAAGGTGAGGGGTCAGGGCGTCAGGAGCGAGGTGGGCCTCAGAGGTCGCAGGAGTGACATGGGGGTTGTGGTCCAGGGAGTCAGGGGTGACCTCAGCGAGGGCATCAGCCAGAACATAAGAGGCGAAGTCGGGGTTGTCGGTCGCTCCGGGATGCAGGTGAGCATGCGGGCGTCTTCCAATCAGAACTCTGTGAAGAGCTGCAGCGTGCGACACGGAACCAAGATCAACATGGCGACGTCCACCATGGACATGATGGAGCTCGACTGGTCCGACAGCGACTAGGAAGCTCATGGGTACATGCGGTCACGGCAAAGGAGAAATGGAAAAACGATTTCACTTCTTCGCACAGACAGCATGTGACCTACGGGTTGTGTTGCAGCCTTCAGATGAGGCAGATGCAAATCATTTTTTAACGAAGTTTTATAATGCACCCATGTGTTTCAGGAGAAAGCACAGCAATCCGAGCCCCTTTCGCACATCAGCTTTTTAACATGACGACCGCAACAACAACGGCGGTCAGTTTTTCAAAGGCCACTTTTACATGTCTCGTATATGTCCTACACACGGAGATATACGAATTCATTCATTGTAGAGATTAAATCAGCCGTCGACAAGAATTTTGAATCCAGCTGCAAGTATGTTTAATTTTCAGCTCGCCTGGTCTTACCAGTCAGACTGAATTCACCTTGCATAACACCTTGTCTGTTTATGTCCTCATAAATGGTATATCACCGCAGAAGCGCACACATTGTCTGCAGAGCGACTGTTCTGTCATTTCAGCCAATTGCACATTTCAAATTTTGCAACAGTTCCTGCACAGTAGAAGTGGTGCTAACCAAACAGGAAGATCAGGAAGAAACATTCAATTTTACAACGAAATGCTCAGTTTGCAAAGTGTCACACTGACTTATAGAAACAGCTAAAATGTAACACAAGGTCAAGCTTTGTAGTTGGAAGTCTTTACGCCAAGGAATGCGCTTGCTCTATAGATTCTTCTTCTGCATTCATTTGCTGAATGCATGTAGATTTGATCTGCAGTGACATCTGTTGCTTGAAATAGGTACTGCAGTGAATGCCTAAAGCAAGGGTAAAAAAAGCCAAATAGACATTCTTTACACCTAAACTCTTTTGTGATGCTTAATATGTCAAGGTGTCCCAGCATAATAGATCTTTGCAACATAAACTCTCTTTAGTGTGGTTGCTGTTCCTGTGGAAGTCAAGACACAAAGTTAGCAACTCTCTGGATTAAGATGGAGTCAGACAAAAGCACGAAAGATAGATCAAGTTTCTAGACAGGAAACTATTTTCAGACATTGAGACATGTCTGCAGTTATTTCACAATCCAAGACTTGTGCCAGATAAAAGGAACAAGGCCTTTACTTTCCGAAAGAATATGTTTTCAAGGTGTGTAAAAGTTACCTTTGTGCTCATTCTGACATGTTCTGTCAGCATCAGATAAACACAAACAAGCGTGTCTGAAAGGGGCGATGTGTGCTGTCCCGACTACTCCTCAGACTGACTTCACCTGTGTAATTTAAATAACTTTTAAACTGCTGCATAACATACTGTAAGAGGTACAAGTGTGACAAAACGATGCACTTGAATGCCACACTAATAAGGCAGCACTGTTGTTTTTTTTTGGGTTTTTTTCTCCTTCTGCTTTTAAGGTATTTTGTAGTTTGTGGATTTGATTTGTTAAACATGCTTAGACTTCATCAGTTCTAAATGTGATCTAGTGTGAGAATATTTGGCATTTTCCGCCCCCTCCCCCCTGTATATTGTATCATTTTTCAATAAAAAGAAAATCTGTTTGATTCCACTGCAGTAACGGTGCTTTAGTTTAGTGTAAAAGCAAAGGAGATGAAATTGGCTCAAGCTATTCAGACACTAAGCAGCAGGGCCACTCCTGCCAGCACCCACTTAGCTGGGCGCTCCCTGGTTTTCAAACTAAAAGTCCACACATATGTCGGTCCTCTGATCTTGGTCTTGTAAAGCGGACATTCGTAGATGTTTCTGGTCTCCTGACGGTCGTTGGGTACGGCTCGGACTGAGATCACGGGCATGGCCGGGGTCAGCTCTTTCAGGCGAGCCTCGGCTATCGCTCCAGTCTGAGTGTCCCACCTGGCACCTGGGATGCAGTCAGAAAATGGATGAACGAGGCAGGATTTTCACACCGGATATAATTTACAGATGCCATCCAGGTCCACAAAATGGGTCATTTTGTTATTCCAAAGTACAAAACAACAATATCTACCTTCCATGTACAATCCATACACATATGCACCCTCTCTGGCAGGTTGGTTGAATTCTTCCTTGTATTTCTTGGTTACATCTACGGTAAGGTTCACTTTATCCAGAGGCCACTCATTTTTACGCGCCAGAGACTGCATCACAGCTGGAAGACGGGGACGAGTTGAAGACATCTGCTCGTTATAATGTTCTTTCAGGAAAAACGGTCATGTCGGAATCAAGAGAAGCTATTGTATGTCTCAGTAAAGTTCAAGCCTGTGTTACCAGTCAGGAAGGACTGCGGGTTGAACAGTCCAGCCAGCCAGACCACGCTGGGGAGAGACAGGTCCTGGGTCCAGCTGTCCAGCTCTTTACAGCGCTGCATCACGTCGTTGTACCTGTTGATTAGTTGCAAATTTTAATACTTACTCATTTTAGCTGTGCATTTTCAGTTCTACTTATATTCGTTCATCTTTTTCCTGTTTTCACTTTTACTTTTTAATACTCAACGTTCTCTTGTAGACACAGAACACTCCCATGAAGCATTTTCTTACACAGAAGCTAATGAAAAACACATAAAGACTCATTGATTGGAAATTGTGTTGGTCACAGATACGTTCCAGCCTTTTGAGTTGCATCAGATGTGATGATAAATTATCCTTGGTACCTAAAAGTACCTTCTAAAGAAGCATTTACAAATACTCCAATATAGCTGAAACACTTACCATACAGCCAAGCCGTAGGTCGAAGGGTAGGCCAGTTTGGTCCAAGCATCAGGGACATTGTCGAAGAACAAGGCCGCCTGCAGCTTCTCCATCTCAGAGGATATGGCCAGTTCACCCTTTACATAAACAACTACATTATGTCACTACGTACACGGACATGGGAAAGTCTATCTAGCATCAGGTAGACTTCAGGACACAAGAGGTCCAGTAATGAAACTGCTGTTCATTAATCCGTCTTTCTACGTACTTTGAGTCCGAGGTCGAGCTCCTTCAGTGAGCGGCGGATCTCGAAAATGAGCATGTTCATCCGCTCACATTCCTGGAAGCAGACTAGGATGTACGGCGACCGCTCAGCTGTTTTGGATGTTATGTCCGACATATTGTATTCCTCTGGCAGCTTCTCCAGAATCTCATCTAAAATAGTTTTCACCTGCAAGTGAAAGGTTTTTTTATTTTTTAATTCATCAACACACAGGAAAAGAACATGTTAATGACATTAGGCTCGCTGATGCATTCTTGTCAGAATCTGAGGGGAAGTTCTGGTTTTGTTACTAGTAGAATATTTTCGTTGGTTTTAGTTTTTGCTTTAGGACAGATGATATCCACCTTTTCCTCCAGTGTCTGTGAAGCTCCCTCTCCCATCACAGCATCGGGAGATTGCAGTTCCAGCAGAGTGTGAAAAAGATTATCCGACGTCACGGTGAGAAACTCGATTTCTGCATTTGGGTGCAGTCCGTAATGAACTGGGCTTTCGTGGGGCAGCATCTCATCTATAAATTCGTGGTAGCCCTGAGATGAATCAAATGCAATTAGTGAGCGAATGTGTCTGACGTACTTTCAGAGACATGCATGTAAAATGTCAAATTATGTCTTGTAGTTAGTGAGGCCCTCAGGGTTAGTTCAGCAATAAATACTGCAGCAAAAAACTAGGATGATTAAACCGTTTTAGCAATATTTGCTATAATTTACCTGATAATCCAGATTGGAGGGAACAACAAAACCAGGTGCCAACAAAAGTTTGCGATCAAACTGGAAAATAAATAAATAAATAAATTACTACTCTTTAGATTAATGCTTTGGACAAGGCATTAACATTTCCCTCATAGTGGCTGATGGACTTCTGATCAGCTCGATTATCAGGAGTCAAAGTGAAACAAATTCTTAGGCTGAAATGGAAATTCACATTCAATTTGGCCTCCATAAAGTGGTGGAAAAACAATGTTTGCCCACTTCAGAGATTTTTTTTTTCTTTTTGTTTAATCTCACTACAGTTTTCAGATTATAAATCTTGTCTCAGACTAAAAAAATTCAAGTTCTAAATAATGATTTTATTCACTAAGGGAAAAAATGTCCAAACAAAAATTTCTACAACATGAAAAAGTGATTTTTCTCCTGATTGTCGGTCTTTCTCCATCAGTATATTCTCGTAAGGAGTGCAATTTAGGGTTCCAATATCTGTAGAAAGTCGTCCATAAATGATAAAAACAAAAGTCTCATAGCATATAACATCAAGTCTGTCCTTAGTCAATTGCTTCTTTGGCAGAACACCCAAATGTTCTCACCTATTTTTAAGAACCAACCTGGTTGGGCTGCATATATTCTTCCAGGTACGTCCTGCAGAGTCGCCTGTCCCAGTCATCGGTGATGTGACCTCCATACATAATCTCCCCAAACAGATACCTCAGGTCCTCCCATGGAACCTTTGTCAGTATAATTTCAATTCAATAACTACTAAATGCAAGCACCACTGCAAACGATCCCAATAAAGACGCACTGCACCTGTGCATTAGCCTCCAGGTAGTTATAGAGAACATTAACCGATATAGTAAGGTCTCCGGTGTTGAATGGATATTTTCTGTTCCAACCCTGGGGTCCAAACTTTCTCCTCTCTGCCACACAAGCATGAAAGTAGCACAAAGAGAAAAGGATGGTCTTGAACTCCTGCTCGCGGCTGCACTGGTCCAGAATGTCCTGCAGAGAATCCAGAACGTGAGTAATAAAGTATGCAACAAGAAAACATTTAATAAAACTATTACTATAAATCCGTATGTTTTGTGAAAATCAGAGACCTGGTCAAAGTTATCCAAAGCTGCATGCAAATTGGCGTGCATGCCTGTAGGAGGTTCATTGGTGATCTTGATGGCATTTTCCAGAATGCCCTAAGCAACACATGCAAAAAAAAAAAAAAAATACTTACATATGCATTTAGCATTTTAGGCACATTATTCTGTAAATGGTTCAGAGGGACAGTGTACAAAGAGAAAAAAAAGACACTGCTGCATGTAAACATTCACTTGTGGTATAATATGTTCTTGGGGAGTAGATGTTGGCTCTGCACTCATAAACACTCTGTAGTCTGGATGGCTGTCCTCACAGCAGCACTCCAGCAGCTTTTCAAGCTTGCCCAGCCAGCGAGCAACCAGGTGGATGTTCTGTAATCAAACAGCATTTGTACCATACGTAAAACTCAGCTTAGTGTAAACACCAAAACCAGGAATATGCATAAAATCGGTTTTTGTCCATTCTTTTCTCGCAAGCAGACCTGCAGTATGACCCAGTGACCCTCCTTGGCAGCCATCTCCATGGCGATCTCAGCCACACTCTCCTGTCCTTGACCCAAAGACACATTGTGAAGCTTTCCCAGGTCTATAGTGAAACCCAGCTTTCTTCCTAGGAACACACATGGATAAATTGTCAGATTAAAATTGAACAAAAAACAAACAAAAAAAGAAATAAATAGAAATAATGGCCAGGCAATTCTGTGTAGAAACACAATGCTACTGTCCCCAATAGGTATGCGTCATGTTTTGGTAACTGATTTGTGCATGCATGCTTCTTTGCGTTTATTACCCAAGGATTCCACGTCTTTTAGTGGATCCACTCCAGGTGAGAGAATGAAAAACACTGGAAAGGCAGGACCACTTTCTCTAAACGATTTAGCAAATTCGGACTTTCGACCCTCTGTGTACTTAACCCCCAGCTTCTCCTCCACAAAGTTCCTACAATGTTCAACAAAGAAGGGTACAAAAGGCTAATTCTTTTAAGAATAAATGCAAAAGAAGTAAGAACCATATACATCGAGTTCATTTCATGCAAACACAGAGCAATATCTAAAAAAAAAAAAAAAAAAGGGAGGAAAATAAAAATGAAACCCAGATCACCTAAGAGCATATGTCATCCGGTCTGGTCTCAGGGCTCTCATCATGATCAGTTTCTGAAGAGAGCTTTTCCCTTTCCATTCCTGGGGAAACTTCTCCTTCTCCGGACACTCCGACTCAACCAGTTTCTTCCAGCGCTTGGGTGAACCTTCGACGTCTCGATCCAGACCCCGAAACTCATCCGTAAAACTCATGACCTTGGCACAAACAGGCAACAGCATACGAAGCCGATTAAGCTGCGGTTTATTGGCAGACGGCACAAACAAGCCCGGTACGTCTGCAGATGTGAACCTTGATGGCGCTCCACGCCGAGTTGGAGAGGAAGTCTAGGGGACTGACATAGTTGTGGTCAATGTTGAAGCGCAGCAGGAAGTCGAGTTCTCGCACATCTATCTCCTTGCTCATCAGGAGCAGCTGGGAAAAAGGAAAACACAGGCATAGAGAGTTAAAAAAAGAGATATTTTTTCTTAATATTGAAGGAAGGTTAACCTTCCACACCTGGAAGGTTAGCTGAGCTGTAAACGTGAGCTTGTCCCTCTCAAACAATCCCCTGCTGATGTAGTTGAAGGTGGAGTACGTGACGCACTCGATGAGCGTGTTCACTCTGCTCTTGACGTCCTCGCAGGCCTCTGCTATCTCCACTGCCTTGTGGAAAACAATGTTGAAAGCCTGAGAGCACAAAAACATGTGGAGGCGGCTGTTACTGCGGTTCATTCATCAGACCACAGCTGTTTCTCATGCATCTCCTCAGATTTATTAGATTAGAACTGTGAGTCAGCTCTGCCCTCTGGTTACCTTAAGGCTGAACTGGTACATGGGGTTGATCTTGTTAAGATCATTCATGATGAAGTAGAGCAGAGAAGCTCTGACGGCAACAGGGCGATAGTGCTCTCTGGCTTCATTTATTTTGACTTCGTTAACTTTAGCTTCCAGCACCTAACAGAGAGGGATTTCAAAAAGCACGAAGAAAGATAAGGTAAACACAATATAAAGTAAACAACATGCAGTTGGGGAATTTACATGCAGACATCACAGAGGTAAGCGTTGATAGACTTTGACCTTTCAATAATGCATTCAAGCCATTTTCTAGCATGGAATAATATGATACAACAAACTGCAAACTTTTTTTCTTTTTTTTAAAACAAAAACAAAAACTTTGTGTCCAAATTGGAATGTGTTGGATTTTTTCTCATCCACATTGGGCAGGTTATACATGCATGTCCATCTATACTGGCAATATCTGGAAAAAAAGGAGTCTCTCTTTATAAGGTATCAACAACCTACTAGCTACTAGCCCACTAGTATAATTAGAGATGATATAATCGGTTATTTATGTGTTAGCACCTGATATCTCTGTTTGGATGAAGCTCACATCACTGATGACTGGGGCAGTTGGTTATGCATTTTCCCTATATTTCCAACAAAACGGTTAGCCTAATTTATTTGTTCCAAATATAAATTTGGACGCGAGTTTAAGATATTTTATTGTTGAAACACTCAACTGTATTCCAAGGTTCAACCATCTGCCGTAAACCGTCACCCTCAGATAAAGTAAATGGGTAACAAACTTCAGCAATAAGCCAGACTCGAGCGCAAGTCAAACATTTTTTTTCTCGTCTCCTCAGTCAGGATGAAAACAGTCACACTACATATGAAACAAAATGGCGTTTGAGTTAAATACATCAGCCTCTGGAATCACCAGCTAAACATCTGTCCATTTACTTTCATTTCAATCTCGGCAGCAGTGTGTTTTGTCGTCTCGAGTTTCTCCACCAGCACGTTGTCACCGAGAAAGTTGCTCTCCGCTGCAGAGAGTCTGGTCAGCAGCTCGTCCTCCAGGAGCTTCAGTTCGATCTTAAACATGTTCTGCTGTATTGTAAGTTCGCTCTGCAGAGGAAAAATAAATAAATAAAAGCTCATTGAAAGAAGCCTTGACAATGCTAATTGTAAATTACTTTGAAAGGTTACTTCTAAACCCAATTGAAACTGGCCAATGGTAAAGCAAAAAGACTCTCTGTTTTAGCCCACCTTCAGCCGCTCGAGGTCTGGTCTCTCCTGGTTGACCACCTGGGCCAGGAGCTGGTCTTCCAGCCCGTCTCTGGTCACTGTAAAGTTAATGAGGGTGGTCTGGGCCTGGATCTCTGGCTTGTAGTGCGGGTTGGCAAGTTTTGTGTGAAGAATCAGTCTGAACCCTGGGTGGAAGAAACACTCTTTGTCCCCCACCTTTATGCAGCTACAGCAGAGAAGGGAGAAAATAAGAGGAGATATTCAAGGGAAGAAGCTAAAGCTTCTTGTAAACATGTATTCTCACGTTGGTATCGGTCTGTTACCTGCCCTTCTTTATTGTGTGTCGCCCCAGTAGAGGGTCGATGACTGGGTCAATAGTTTCCTCCAGGTTTTCAATAAGCACAGTGTCACCTGCCACTACAGCCTGCTCAATAACATCTACATACCTGAGGAATAAATTATTATTATGAGGGAATATTGCACAAATGCACCTTTGAGGGAAAGGAAATGTGTTGAACGTTGCTGCACAGAGCAATGATAAGTCTTGTGCACTTCCTTTACAAGCGTCTTTCAAAATGGGTTAATATGCTTTAAGCTTTTTCATACCTAGCGACAATGTATTTTGTTAGGATGTTAAGTGATGGACAAGACGGTGCGTAATTGTGAAGGGAAAACTAAATTATATGAGAACAAAAGAAGGCCATTGTTGAAGACTTTTGAACATGTTTTCCATGCGGCCATGAAGACGACACAGCAGACATGCCTGATCGGATGAGATTAAAATAAATATGTTCACCTGCTTACAAAATGGAGAAATACTAATGCCACACATCATCCTGAATACACCATGGACACGGTGCTATGTAGGTACTGTATACCTAATTTCTTCTCAAAAATGTGCAATTAAGGTACATGAGCCAAATTAAGAATATTGTTGTTGACACATAATCAAACTGTCATTGATGCAGAGATCCACCACTAAGCCACTAGACTTAAAAGTACAGTAAAAAAGAAACTACTCACCCTCTCTGCCCCAGACTGACTACCTTCAGAGTGTTGCCGTAGCGACTCTTGATCCACTTGATGCCCTGCAGCTGAGGATCAATGAGAAGAGGCCAACGTTCGCCTGCAGCAAAGCACACGTCACCCGGAGTTGTTCAGTTCTGTTTGCGCTGAAACAGAAAAGCAATCACTGTGATCAGATGATGGAGGACATCTTAAACCTCCACTCACAGTTGATGAGAATGGTGGCATTCTGAGTGGACATTTTGTCTCCTGGTAAGCCTTCATTGTTCCACTGGGCCACTGTTGCGTCATCAGTCAGCATCAACACTGGATCTAAGCCCCCTGCCATTGGGATGGGCAGCTGGTGAAATGAGAAAAGAGGGGAGTATTCAAAACAAGATGATTAACTTTCTGTGACCATGCAGCTCTTGTAAGAGGACACCCAGGACCTTCTGACTGCGCAGGAATGGCATCCAGAGGTTGTCCAGCAACTCCTGCCTGTATTTTTTAGAGAAAGAGCCGGCGTAGGAGATGAACGCTGCGGTTAGCAGGATGTCTCCGCAGAGGGTTTCCTCCTGTTCATGATACTGAGCTACTGAGTGGGCCCAGCGCACGTTCTCACTCTGGAACACACACAAAAACATAAACCAAACTTGCACTCAAACTGTATGGCTTTCAAACGACAAGGAGTATTCATCATTAAAATGTCTGTTTCTTATTCGAGATGCATGGCCGTTATTAGATCCGTGCCCACCTCTAAGCCCTTGACAAGCCGATTTGCCAGCTCTATCGTCTTGTTGGTGCGGTTCACCTCGTCTTGAAAACGTAGTTTCTCTGCTGTGGCTTTCTCAAAAGCTGTTGTTAGTGTTTCCAAGTTACCATCCAGCTCCTACAGACAAACATTTTTATCTGAAATGTGTTAATATGGCAAAAATATATATAGTCCCTTTCCTAAAGTATTCAGAAGATTTTTTTTAATTGATTTGTCAACTTGTAGCCAGAAAATATTGAAGTGCTTTAAGGGTACTGACCAACATACAGAGGTGCATAACATAAGCTTTAATATTTCACAAATAAACATGAGCGAATTGTGGCGCATAATGTATTCAAACCCTACTATATCTAAATAAGACATAGTGTAAAACACTAACAATCAGTAAATAGTGTGCCACTTGGTGCTAGCATTAATATATCTGAGCAGTGGAAGACATTTTAAGACAAGAATCAGAAGAAACTCCATAAGCCATGTAGCAAAGATGATCTGGTCAGATGAGAAATAAAGAGGAGACACCAAGAGACTTGTATGATACAGAAAAGCCCAACATTTAAACACGAGTAAAAAAAAAACAAGAAAAAAAGAGAAAGGAACTCACTGAAAGTTTTTTCCTGATGACTTCTAGTTTTTCAGCAGCTTCTACTAAATCAGCATTAGCTTGAAAAAGACACATCCTCTTCATCTCCACCTGACAGGATACCTGTACAAACACACATATTTCAAATCTTATCGAGTAAAACAATCTCAAAAGCAATTATCTTCACCGTGAATAAAATATAAACTAGAGGAGGTGATGCACTTACAAAGATCTATCCAAGGCAGCACAAAATTTAGGGAGAAGCACATCTGTCAATAACAACTCAAACCCATCACCTTTCACTTATCTTTGGGTGAAAGGAAACATTTGTGGCAGCTGGGGTTTCTGTGTGCACCTCATGGAAGTGGATGATGTTGATCACCCAGGCGCAGAGGCCAGCAGCAGCTGAGGACTTCTGTCGCACAAACTCTGGGTTGAACTCTGGGTCTTTGAGGTAGTCGTCTCTTATGCACCTCACGGTGGCCTCAGGGATGTGCTCTTTGTCAAAGTTCACCAAAGCCTGCAGGAAGTCATCGATCTGGACAGCGACATATTTCACAGATCAGAACAACAACAACGCAGATCTGCACAGATTCTGTTCTGATTCCTGCATGTGCTATTTATTTTTTTTATCGGACTTAACGAGGCTCATGAGGAAACGGACGATATGAAGGAGGCTCAAATTTTAGTAACTGCCACCTGATTGCCCTCTTATACATTTCGGCTCGACGAACATCACGCAATGCTTCACCTTGCTCATGACCATCTTGGAGGCCTTCCAGCTGCGATCTTTGGGGATTCGGCCCTTAGGGGACAGCAGCACCAGGACGGCTGCCGAGACGTTGGCGACAATAGCTGGAGGGTTGGGAAACGTCCTGAGCTCCGTCAGATTCAACTGGATCACACAGATATACAAGAACACATATGCTTGTGACTTTGTCTTTTGTATTTTTAAACTGAAAGACATCAAATACAACATGACATGTGATAAATGCATCAATTACAGAGCGAGGTAAGCTGAGTTTATTTGGATTTACTACCCTGTTGAGCGTGTTTAGAGCTGTGTTAGCTGCTTGTAGAGCGGGTTCAGCTTTGGCCAAGTCGTCCTCTGTCTCCTGTTGCTGCTTTGTCACACTAGCTTGAATTGCTTCCACCTAAATAATTGTGAAAAATTACAGATTATTTATAGTGCCACTCTGCTTCACCTTCACTACAGACATGAAGTAGCTACATATATAATCTGGTGCAAGTCATCAAATTTAAACTGAAGCAAAAGTTAAATGTTTTTAGTTTCTTAGTGAAAAAAAGGGATATTAAATAAACCTTATACTGTGCTGTACTAATAATAATTAGCTGGTGCCAAATTGTCAGCTGTTCCAACCCTATCATGCATAGTGGTCACTACAGTGGACGGCTATCTAAAAGTAATTTTCTTGTGCTTCTTGTGGATTTTCATGTTATAAATGCACACAGACCACTGAAGTGGACACTAATGCATCATAAAATACACCAGCAGCTACTGGCCATCAGCTGCAAATGCAAGAAACTATTTTTGTTAAATCCAATATGGCCGACCGACAAAAACGTATGCCGACTGACCCGGTCCCTCCTGACGATTCTTGCAGGTAAAAAAAAAATATTGGGACATCAGATAACCCCTAAAGAACACAGATGTATTCTTCAAATAACTACTTTGTATTTGGAGAAAATTATAATTGATCACATATAAATAAAAAAAAAAAATGTTCCTTACCTTTTGACACAAAGAATCATAATTCATCCATGAAAGGGTTAAAGAAGCATAAATAATTGGGAAACAGCTTGAACGCTCATGAAGACCATTATGTCACACATTCTACACCTTTTGCTCCTCGCCGTCAGCCACAGCCCTCTCTTGGTTAAGCTTGTCAGTCTGTTGTCCTATCTTGGCAATCAGAGCTTCGATATCCGAGTTCCTTTGCCACAGCTCCACTTCCTGCACTGCTAACTTCGCCTTGAGATCCTCCACCTAGCAAATATAAATACTTTAAACAATTAAAAAGGAGCAGATCACTTATTTTAGTATTTTCTCTGTATCATGCGCATTTTCTGACCTGTGACGCAGTGTTCTTCAGTTTCTGTAGTCCGTTCTCGAGCCTGTCCTTTTTCTGGGTCAGTTCCCTGCGTTTCTTCCCCAGCAGGTTGTCGTACAGCTTCATGAACTCGAGGAAACTCTTCGGAGTGGTGTAGTTGAAGTGCTTCTCATTCTGCTGGTACTTAACACTCACCTTTCAAAGAGCCAACCGGTAAATCACGCTCATAAATGGATATGGAGATCGATCATCTCTAATGAGCTTTGCTGTTTTTCTCACCTCATTGACACTCGTATGAGCGTAGGAGATGAAGTCACTAATGGAGACCCTTATTTCAGGCTGTGCAGAATGAGCATGGGAGTAGATTGAGAAAGTAATTACGAAACAGTATCAAACCTAAATTATGTTTTGGTTTGCCAAAAAAATGAGCACACAACCCTTCTACCATATTTTATGTGAACTTTCTTACATATTAACATATAGCAACCTAAAAATTCAGTTTGTTCTATGTGGTTTTTTGAGGTCACAAACCAACATAAAACTACAGCACAACTAAAAATGAAAAGTGGAAGAATAGTAGGAAGAAAGCTATTGTTGAATCAAAGTTATATTCGGTTCCATATACAGTTTAGCCACATACCATGAAGGAAGGGGACAGTAATGTGTAGAAAGCAATTCTCTGCTCATATGAGAGAAATTAAGATCAAATGTTGCCAGTGAAGGAGAGCTAAAGCATCACAACCACCTGCTGATGGCAGTTTCACGCTGTGGGGATCGAGGGAGTCAACTAAATGGTTTCCAAATTTCTCGTAGTCATTGTTGTTGTTAAAGGCATTTTAAATATTGACTCATGGGGCTTGAAGACACGAGTGTTCCTCACTTTATGCACGATAATGTGTTAGACAACCATATAAAATCACCATAATTAATTCTGATTTTACTCATTGTAGTTTATCGAAATATGAAAAAGACTATTTGTTATTACCGCCTTTTGGAGGCGTTACTGTATTTTAATATGTTCTCACCTCCAGTCCAGGTATCTTATCTATGAACGTAGTGCTGACGGACTGCAGAGCAAGTTGAGGCCAGGGGTGGAACCAGTCGATTGCGGTGCAGTTAACCAGAGCTGGAAACTTGCGCGCGCGAGTACGCAGCGTGAATCCAACTGGTGAGAAACATAAGACCACCTGAAGAAAAGAAACGACTTGAAAACATTAGTTAAAGAAGAGTAAACAAGAACCGGTGAGATGTGAAGTAATTAAATTGAATGGACGGGATTTTAGACCTTAAGCTGTCTTCTTATTCGCTCGATAAAGAAGCTCCAGCAATTGTCTCTGCTGTCTATGAGTCCTAATCCCCTTAGCTCCATGCGGATCGATGCTACAATCATATCCACTTCCTCATCGTTGAACAAGTCAGGAATGTCTCCTGAAACACACACATATATGCAAAGAATCTATTTTCACCTACTATTGCCTAAAACATAAAATAAATAACCTGCTGTGATCGAAAAAGTCGTCTGAATCAAAAATTGTGAAATAGTTTATAGCTATCGAAAAATGGTCCGGTTTTGAAATTTTTTTTTTACATTTTGTTTTACCATCTAGCCTTCTTTAAAGAACCTTGCTATGCTGAACATTATAAAAAAAATAATCACTAGGCTAAAAATCCAAATATAGTTCATCACATCTGACAACCTTGGTGCCTTAAAAGAACAACAAACCTGAGGCCAGCATATCATTGATGAGCACCAGGAAACGTTCATCTGGAATCTGGGCATCGGTATGTAAGAATACCGTTCCAATGTTTTTCACTCCCACTTTTATGTACAAGGCAGCTATATCACTCTGCAGATTGTTCAAATATAGATATAAAAGTTAGAAAGGCAATGAAAATATTGTTACTTTCTGACATAGGGCTGTAAGAAAAGAAGCTCAAAAAGACTTTGATGCATTTTGTTTTTGGTGTGTTCACCTTAAGGTCATTGATGCCGTATCCTTTCCGTAATGTGATCTGAAAGACCTCCAGCGAGCTGAGAAATGCAGCCAGTCGACACAGACTCTGCTTCCCGCTGCCGCCCACCCCAACCAGCAGGGCGTTACCATAAGGGGCCTCCAGGATGCGACTGATCCGACAACTCAATCAAAACAGAAGAATTGAACACTAATTGCCTGTCCGGTATAGGTCTATATCTAAAGCTGACAAGCTGCGCAGGTTTCTTACATATGTTGGACGGCTTCTTCAAACAGCACTAGGTCCATGACGGCATGAA
This sequence comes from Micropoecilia bifurca, assembly GCA_903067075.1. NCBI lineage: Eukaryota > Metazoa > Chordata > Actinopteri > Cyprinodontiformes > Poeciliidae > Micropoecilia > Micropoecilia bifurca. The sequence continues at coordinate 61,439 of CAEGAF010191086.1, read as the reverse complement.
GCTCGTTATAATGCTCCAAAGCATCAGCCAGTGTCTTCTGAAGCTTCTCCCAGTCTGAAGCCTGACAATCGAGAAAACAACAAAGTTGCTTAAAAACAGCAGTTGGTTACCCTTTTAAAGAGAAAGTTATTCAGTTAGCAAATTATGATGCAACTACTCTGAGGAGGGACATGACAGCATAATTTTAGCCCCAAGATCTCAGAGTGATGGCAAAATGTTCTCCCTGCATCCTGCTACCAGACATCTTCTGTTAGAAACTACCTCATTGGTTTGGAGGAGCTTTACGAAGTGCAGACTGAAGAGGCTGTGAGTTTTATGAAACACATGACTGAATAATGTCATACCTGGTGATAACGTGGCTCTCCTACTCCCTGGAAAAAGTGAGAGTACACCAGAGGCTGATGGATAAACATGGAGTCATCTATTCCCTGAAAAGAAATGAGAGTAGGAGTGAGACAAAAAAAGTGGAAATATTTTTCATAGTTTGTTTTCTTATCTTTGAAAATACTTAGATTTCCAGAATATTTTATGAACGTGCATGAAATCTTATTATAAAGATAAAAGCATTCGCCTTTACCTCAAAGTATCTTTTCCCAGTGTCCAGCAATATTTTATTAAAGAGTTCAACATCCTTCTCCTCCATCAGCTTGTCAGAGTAGACTCTGGAGCTCTCATGGAGCCACAGATGGACCAGGTCCGTGGGATAACGGATACATTCTGGTAGGGCAAAGAGGATGCCCTATGCAAAAAGAAATCATAGAAAAATTATCAGATTACATTTAATAAAAGTACTAATTTTGCTCAATGATCTGAGCAAGTTAAATCTCCAGGTATTTGGGTTTTTTTCTTAATTTTTACACACAGTTTAAAGTTTCCTCTGAATAAACAACATAGTTGTTTCATTTGGTAGAGGATCGAATAACGGTGTACATTATTATCTACCTGGAATATATTGGAGAGGTCTCTCAGGTTGAAGATATAATGGAAGCGTATGGCTGTTGGGAGGAAGTTCTGGCTAATCTTTTGATGAAGACAGATAGCTGCCTAGATGAGAAAACAACAACAGCAAAATTAAAGATTTGTCTACTGAAACATGAATAAGTAGACAAATGTTGCTCTGAAGCTGTCGGTGAACCTGAATGAGAGTTCCAACCGAACGAGAAACTCCAAAGCTGAATCCTCCTTGAAGGAAGTGAGCCGACAGGATGCTGGAGAAGATGGTAGCCAATGCATCAGCACCAGGGAAATGTACTGCAAACACTGCAAAATGTCTCTGGAAAAGAACAAAGAAACATATTTCTGTTACAACTATTACAAATGTTCAACTTTTTAAACTAAAATCTTTCAAACTGCCAATGGTGAATAAAGTATTCAGCAAAAAATCTGTGACCGACTCTACCTGCAATCTGGGGTTGATGGAGAAGCTTCCAGCTGTCGGGTTCATGCAGGTGATATACTGGCAGTTGTGTATTTCCTTCAGGATCAGCCTCTGTCTGTCATACCTAAGACGATCCAGTAATTTGGATTTAGATAAATCACCACACTCTGGACTGACCTGTAGCTATAAATTGAAACAGTGGTGTTCTTTGACTGTCTTGCAATACTTACCAGTGACTATAGTCAAGATGCTGACGAACGAGTGTGTGTGGTTGGACAGTCCCGTAGGCGTCCACCTCAGGCATGTTGAGGTCATCTATGAAGTAGATGAGCCTCTTAGCGGTAGGAGGAGCAAATTTACGACCAGCTTTTTTCTCCAAAGGTTTCTCCAGAACACCTGAAAGACATGGAGAGACTTAGAAAATAAGCCATCATTTGGTACATATCACAATTTTGCCACCAACATGTGAAGGGAATGAGCTGCAACATTTGCCACATTGCAACCACAAACTGTAATGTATTTTCTGGGATTTTATGTGATTGACCAACACAAAGTATTACATAACTTTCAAATGGAAATAAAATCACATCCTTTAATTTCTTTTACACATTTAAAAGATCTAAAAAGTGTGGCCTGCAATGTTTTCTTCAAAACTTTTTTATTTTGATAATCCTGAACAAAATCCAGTGCAACCAAATGATTATTCAAGAAAAGATAAAATAAAATAAAGCAGCTAAGGGGATTGTTTTAACTGGAGGAATGGCAGATATCCGCTTGAGGAGCGGAGGAGGAGTTCACACAATTAATGTGTGAAGATCTGCTAACAGTTGTTAGCAGATCTTCACATTGAAGATCTGCTAACAGTTGTTAGCAGATCTTCAATTTGTTGTGGACTAAACAAACAAGTAGTGACCTTTTTGGAAGACTAGCAAATAAAAAAGACGTTGAAAAAAAAGGTAGTTTCACATAGAGTTTGCAACAAGCCATCTAGGGGACAAAGCAAGCATTAAGAAAAAGGTGCTCTGTTCACACAAGGGTACATCATCCTTACAGTCACAATCACCATGGCAACACAGAATAGGGAAGTTGGAAAAAGGTGATAGGAATCTGGAATGAGCTACCTGTAGATCAATCCAGGAAGAAAACATGTTACAACGAACAAAAGATTTATGAAACTGAACATGCAGATTATTAAAGTTTTTGAACAAGGCTTGAAACTTAATGGTCACAGATACCATCCATCCAATCTGTCTGAAAAAAAAAATTAGCAAAGCTTTCAGTAATTAGATGTACAAAGTTGGAAGAGGCAAACCATCAAAGACTTGCAGCTGTAATTGCAGCAAAAAGTGGCTCTAAAATGTGCATACGTGAAAACTATGTAGAATTCTTTCTATGTCCCAATTATGCACTAATTCTTAACAGAATACCAGATAAAAATCAATAAACATACATTGAAGTCTGTAGCTAACAAGACAAATATTTAGGGAGTTTGAATACTTCTGCAAGGCGCTGTAATTCTCCTAAACTCATCATACTTCCGGTTTGATAATCCAGCATTGTCTTGTAGCCATTTCTAGTTGTGTAGCGGTTCTTACGTTGCAGCATGGCTGATGTGGTGTAATAATTGAAGGGCACTTTTGCCACCACAAAGTCTTCTTTCAGTTTGGTGACCTTATCAGACACCAGGATGGTTTTGCCCACGCCTGCGTTGCCCACCAACATGACAGGTTTTCCTTTTTGCAGCAGCAAGTCCATGAAGTACGTGAGACAGATGGTTTCTGGGGTGTGAACCAGCACTGTCTGAAAAGAGATGGTACATGATACCCCGAATCGATGACTTTGACAATGACACGTCGAGTATTTGTAATCACAATCACAAACCTGCAATGGGACGTCAGGTTCCAGCTCAAACGGCACCATTTTCTCACTCCAAGGTGTAAACTTTTTAGTCTCAAAATCGATGTAATAATCAAAGACTGAGCCTTGAGAAGGAAACTTTACAGCTCTCATCTCTTTAGACCACCAGCGGCTGAACTCAGTGCGGTAATCATTCAGCTGAAATGGATGTAATTGAAACACGATTGTGTGAAGGGGTTTTATAATGTATACTGATGTCAGTTCATGATCATGCAATTACTTTATCACCACACACATGATCCTGAAAGAGAGCGCCACCGAAGGCCCAGACACAGGCGAAGACAAAGTAGATCTCATACAGTTCTCTGGGGGAGTCTGGTGGAGTGTTGTCCTCTGTCAGCAGGCAGTCCAGCAAGGAGCAGAGAGTCTGATTGAGCAAAACATAGAGATGCTACAGTGCACTTGAAGAGACAACAAAAAAAAGCCCCTGACTTGGTGTTATTGAGAAGACCAACCTGCACCATGCTGTTTTCTGGAATGGGGGTGATGGTTTTCAGGTTACAGCGGACTTGCTCCAAGCAGTAAGGCACATACTTATCAAACAGAATGGTGAGGTTGGCCCGCTCTGACTGGGCCTGTCGGGTATCTATCCAACTTGCCACGTACCTGTGAAATCGCTGTGTAAATCAAAAACTGAAATGCCGAAAAAGAACCAATGCATACTTTAAGGTGTGAGTTTAGGGTTATCCCTGGAGTCTTACGAGCTCCAGCCAAGGTCCTGTGGGTTGACGAAGAGTATTCCTGCCCTGGACACCGTGGCTGGGGTAGCCGCCCTCAGATGGGAGATCTCAAAGAGCAGACGCATGGAGGAAGACAAACTGATCCGTTCATTACTGGCAAGAGTCAGAACCTGAAGATGTAAGAGGACTGGAAGTGTAAGTATGCAGTATAAGCTGAAAAAACACCATCCCAATTCAGTGACTTGGAATGAAATATAAATAAAAATATGCCTAAAATGCATAAGGTGGTTTTCTCTAACTACTGTAAACATATATTGTAGCAAATTAACAAGGAGTGACGTCTCACTTTATTGTCATCCATAACTGTGTTTAGAGACTCAATCCACATGGGGTCAATGTCCCCATCTAAAACTATCCATTTTGGTCCATCTTGGGTCACTGAGGTCAACTCTCTCATGGTGTTGGAGAAAAGACCTAATGAAAGAAATAATGCGTTTCATATGGAGCAAAATCTATTAACTGTCAAACAACAAAACCCCCTAATGTTTATATCATGTGTCAGTAATTCTCAAAGGCTTAGGAATTAACTATACTATGAACTGAAATAACTCAAATTTAACAGGTGGGGGTAATTTAACAGAATCTCTGTTTATTTTGACTATGATCTGTGTTTATTAAATTCTTTGTAAAAAAAAAAGTGCTTAAGCTTCTCACCATCTTTCCACTCTCTGGTAGCAGGATGAAGATATCCAAACAACTCATCTGTGGTTACAGCTTTGGGGTTGATATCAGTCCATACTGACTTCTTCTTCATGATAGAATATGTCCTGTGGAGGGTCTTCAAGATCTGCAAAATAAACCAAAAAACAAAAGCCAAAATTGCAATAACACATAAAGAAAACAACTCTTCCGTCACTGTTAATTTAAGAAAATAACATATGTCAACAGATACGTTGATTAAGTACAAGGTAAAAAGTGAAAACACTTGAAAAGTCTTTAAAAATGAAAATAAAAATGTTGTTTTGTTTTTATTGCCATTGATGAAGTTATTAACCTGACTTTTTCCAGTTCCAGGCCCACCCACAACAAACACTGAATGCCTCACAGCAAGCAGCTCCTCCATCTGAGTCACCTGAACACACACAAACACGCAAATATTAACTGCAGCGCTTCATACAGTTGAACAAACACAGTCTGATATAACTTCAAAGTGAAAGTAAATGTTACAATTTAAAATTTTTCACATTTCACTTGACTCCTACAGTGTGCGTACATATTTATTCGTATCTGAGTGCTTGCATGTGGAGTGCATCCCACTCTCCGTTTTCGCATTTTATTAAATTAAAAACGAACTTCTTTGTAGGTTGAGGTCGACATTGTGGAGAAAATTGTAGCACAGAGTTGGTTTAAAATATATCAGTCGTTCCATCAGAAGTGGGAAGAGTACGGTACAACTGCAAACCTTAAGGATAAAATTTTCTTCAGCTTGGAGATGCAGCTCACTGACTGACTGACGAACGGCGTTTTCCAGAGTAGGATCTTTCTTCCTGGGCACATCCAACTGAGGAAACAAGTCACTGATCAGTCCGAGGAATATGGGCACATCGCTGGTCACTATCTTCGGCAGGTTGAAGTCCCTCAGAGCTCGCATCAGCACCTGAAGAAAAACTGTTGAAGCTTGAATTTGTCAGCATTGTAAAACACTTGAAGAAAAAAACGATCACTATGTAAATTATAGGAGCCGTTTCAGTCAGAAACAGAAGCGACAACTCACCTGTTCTTCAGGTCTGTTACGTTCCTCACGCTTCAGGGAGCCAGCTACAACCAGCACTGATTTTATAGCTCTTAAACCCCAATCATAATGATCCTAAAATCAAATAAAAAAACAAGGAAATATAGGCTGTGTAAGTCAAAAACAACTAACAATTAGACTACTAATAGGTGTATTTTGTTATGTCAGTCTGATAAGTCTAAGTCAGTAATACTCTCACATTAAATGGATAACAGTGATAATAGTATAACCTGCTACTTCTTTATTTTAGCTTATGAAAAGGGGAAACAGAAAGAGTTGGAATATAAACACAACATGTACTGCATGCAGTATGCAGTAGGTAAGCTGATAGCTGATAAATTAAATAAAAAACAAAACAAAACAAAAAATGTCAATAATAACAATCAGTCATAAAATAATCTTCACATACAACTTTTTAAGAGCATGCCAAGCCATTTTTCAAATACATTTTAGTTCATGAAATCTTACATATGTTTATGTACGTACCTGTTTTGACAACAGCTCTTTGCACAGAGTGTAGAGACTGATGAACTTGCGTGCCAGCAGACGAGCATCGATGAACCCTTCAGCCACCAGCATGATTTCACAGATCAGTTCAAAGTCTGGGATCACCATTGCACAGGGCCTGCATTTTAGGCAAGAGATAAGAAATTACAGGTGTATATGAACCTTTGTACTGAAAGCCTCTATTTATCTCAATATCAGACCTGAACAGAGCCTTAAGGTTTTCTGGGAGCTCCGCCCTCCCAGCATAGCCCGGGTTCAGAGTGATGAAGATCCCCACTGTTGGTTTCAGCTCGATTTCCTCACCCAGGAACTGAAACCTGAAAGAATAAACTAATTAATGCGGGCAAAAAAAAAGTTGCCCAACATTACAAAGCCAATAAAAACAAAAATAACACACCCGTGATAGCTACATGCATACCTCTGTTTTTTGTTGCGCACAGCATCTTGAATAGTCTTGACCTGCACAGCTACCACAGACAGGACATCCACTGAGATCCTGTTGAATTCATCAAAGCAGCCCCACACTCCTGTTTGAGCCAGACCCTTATAAATATTACCTATGGACTGAGGACGCAGAAAGGAGAAGGATGCAGAATACACAGCATCACTCATCTTAGATAACTGAAGGAAAAAAACTGCCACAACAGAAATTAGAAAGAGCACGTTCGATGTTTGTTATACCTTATAGTCCATTTGCTCTGAACAGTTGAACACATACACCATGATGCCAAGGGAACGTCCCAGATCTTTAGTTGTCTCTGTTTTACCGGTGCCAGCTGGGCCTGATGGGGCGCCACTCATAGTCAGATGGAGGGACTGGGTCAGGGTAATGTAACATCTGATTGTGGCAGTGTTGGGATTTAAAATTGATACAGAAAAAAATTGTATCAATTGTATAAGGAAAAAAATTGATACAAAGTCAAAAACCAGGATCCTAACAATGTGGATTTTAACCACTGGGGCATTACAATACAATACTGAATATCCATTGATATTAATCATAGCAGAAACATGTACCTACATTAACTTGCCAAAGTAATTATACCACTTAGGCTTGGTCACATGCTGTCATGTTACACAACCATTTTATTTTTAATATTTAATGTGATGAACAAATGGAGAAAAAAGCTGGTGAGAATTGTCGTTCCGATAGATAGAAAAGGAATAACTTGAGACTGGGGTTAAGGTTCATAGTCCAGCAGGACAACAGCTGTAAAAACGGCAAGAGCAAAATGAAGCATTTTAGATTGGTCCAGTCAAAGTCCAGACCAAAGTATAACTGAGAATATCAGGCAAGATTTTAAGATGCATGTTCTCTGCTGCTTTCTACCCAACATGCTCGAGTTTGAGCAGTTAATTGTAAAGATTTCACTAGCTAAATTTGCAAAGGATTTAAAGACATACCCCCCAAAAAATTATCATGCTCTTTTTTTCCTGGTTTATCTCACAACATCCCTATAAAATACATAAAGATTTATGGTTGCATCATGATAAATGTGAAAAACGTTTTGAACATATGACTACTTTTGCAAGGTATTGCAGAAAAATCAAGAACACTTTTCTATTTCAAGGCAATATGTATTTCAATGTGGACTCTTTCTACTTTTTAATAAGCCTGCAGCGTGAGCCCATTATTAATTCATCCTTCAGGTCGAAAATCCGCTCTCCATAAAATAAATATCATTATGTATAAAAATGTCATGAGTGGAGCTCACAGCAGTGGCTTACTACCTATCAGTAAGTGGGGTGATAACCAGTCTGTTTGTGTTTCCCAGGTACTCATAGCTGAACTGGAACTGGGCGTCACAAATGTGGACACAGCAGTGACCCGTTTCTTCATCCCAGCGATGGCGGAGCTGAGACAGCCATGCGAATGCCTGTCCGTTCGTCACCTAACAGGTGAACACAGTGAAACCAACGGTAGACTCCAATAACTCGTCCGTCTTATCATTCAAATAATTCCTGTTTCAGATACCTTTTGAGTGATGAGACTGCCAACCACATCTCGAGCGTGGACGTCAATGGTGCAGATGGTCATTATTTTTTGTCTGTCTCCAGGACTTAAATCTCCAAGCAACATGTGGATCAGTGAGTTGAGCTGTGTGATCTTGACAAATTGACAAAAATCACTTATTGAAAGTGCCTCTTTGTTGACCCACCAATATGGAAAAAAGTCTGACTTTTTGTCCCTACCTGTTTTTTGTTGTAGTCCTTGAGGGCCGTCTCAAATCCTTCCTCCACCCTCTCAAAAGTGATACTCACATCTGTGGCCCACCACACCTGACTACCAGTTAATGACACCTATTTATGGGAAAAAAAAGAAAACAGAACATGCAACAATAGGGTCTGACTTCTCTGTCTTTTCATAAAGGCCCGACCAAGGAATGGGTTTGCAAATAAGCCTGTGCCTTGAACACCTGTGTACAAAACAACAATGCAACATTGCTTAATGTTGCATTGAATAGAACTTACCTTGTCAAATGTGCAAAAAGCCCAAAATGAAGATACAGTTATTTCTACATGAATTACAAGGATTATCATTTTATTTTATTATGGGTTAAATTTGATAAAGAATTTTTCTATGGAAATTTGCCTTTAGTATAATAGTTAGAATTGTATCTAACTATTATACTCTACGTTTTCAAGCCACACTGCTCAATATATCAGACTCGGTGTGACACCTGATCCAGGACTTTTGTTTTGTGAATGTAAAACACTTATATTTGGAAAATATTATGTTAAAAATAATAAGCTACAATACAACATTTGCAGGGATTTGAAAATTAATTAATTCATGGCTCAAATTCTGCAGGAGTGGCTGCTGAAAAAAAAAGTGTATGGGACATAAATCATGACTGCCTCAAGCTGTCCACCCCCTTTATCCATCTTAATCTTCAGATGCTGACATTGGTCAGTTTAGGTGTGGTTTCAAATATCAAATGAGGAACCTTTCCAACCATAATTTCTTTACTCAAATCCACATCTGTTTTCAATGGAAAGAGAACCAATCCGCGTTCCAAAATCTACAAATACGCAAAAACACAAACCTGTGCAGGATAATCAAAAAGCCACTGATCTCGAGGTTTGTCCTCATAAGCACCAACAGCCTCCTGTATCTCCTTCCTGACTGTACAGCGCATGCTGCTCTCCAGGGCATTTAACCAACACTCTGCCTGGAGAACAAAAGGTTATATATATTGATAGACATGTATATATATTTATATATAAGCTCTGTTTATAGTTTACCTGTCCTTCACAGATACACGGCTCTGAGAAAGAAACATATTCTCTCTCCCGGCTGTACATCCCAATAGCAACTGCCACTCCATCGTCATCCTCTCCTACGGTCTCGTCTGAGTCCTTGAAGCGAAGGTCTGCTATGTTGTCAAACAACTTCAATAAATGGCGGGTCACCTGAAAATTACACACATGCGTATAAAACCGATCAGTTTTCTTCATTTAAATATAGATGAAGCACACTTTAAGTACTCCACACACATACCGAGTCAAAATATATTATTTATGAATGCCCTGTGGTAACATTTTATGGATGGGCTGTTTTTAAGACAATGCCAATAAAATGTGACACCTGTTTGGGCTGTGTTCCTTTTGACACAATCTCCAACAAATCTGAAGCTGAGACAAAGTAAAATCTGGGGAACGTGAGTCTCTTTGTTTCCAAATACTCAGCCAGAGCCTTCTCACACACACACAGCCTCTGCTGTAAGGTTTCCAGGCTGTCCAGGAAGCCAGGCCTGTTGGTTACATTCACCACATTGATGTCCTGCACCACTTCAATCAACAAACTCTAAAAAAAAAAAATAATAATAAATGAGACAAAAAAACAAGATTAGAGGATTTAAAAAAAAAAAGAAAAACAAAAATATGTACACGCGTTAGGCTGGGTGTTAACCTGAAGGTCAGTGTGAATTTGCTGAAAGCTCTCTGCAACGTTGGCCAGCTGGCAGCGAATGTCATCGCTGTTGGTGAATATGCTGTTCAGGTGGGCCCAAGTCCTCTGAACGGACATCCAGGTTGAGATAACTAGGTCAGCCACCATTAACTTCCTCTGCCATCCACTGACTTCTGCCTGGAAATACTCCACGTATTTACTCATCAGGATGTTCTGGAGTTGCACCTGAAGGTAAGGGAATATGGCAGATTCACAGCTCTTGTAGGAAGCTGTTCTGATGTAGTCGCACATTTCACTATCTTCTGCTTGTTATTATATATATATATTTTTTTATTTATATGTTAATTGGATAACTGATATGAAAAGGGGGCCAAAGTGATCAAATTGTGCTTGAGCATAGTTTGTTTATTTAACAGAAATGCAAAGCAAAATTATGTATTGCCTTATAAATGTATTCATACCTCTGAAACTTTGCTGCAGAGGTATGAATAGAGGCTGATGCTTTAAGCCTTTTGAAAAATAGAAAGCTCTGAAGATTTGAAGAAACGGGAGGTTGCATTCTACTTAATCCCTTGGGATCATCAAGTCTTGGATGTCTGAAAATCTCCGCCAGCACGATGCTGTAATGAATCTGTGTAACAAACTGACCTGGTTGTCCTCCAACGTTTCGATTAGATTCTCATCGGCTTTGAGCAAAGGTGTTCCAGTGCTGTTATGAGTCTCATATGACAGCGACATAACACTCCAGGTCTGTGTTATCTCTGCCAGAACCTGTATTTTAAATGGATATAGTTCAATAGGGATAAAACAGCATTTTTTTTTTAGCATTTTCCTATTGACACCCATGTATTTTCTTTGAAGCAAGGCAGACTCAACATGCGACTTTTCTTTAAGTTTATATTCGGCAACTTCTTATCTATTCAAACAGCATCGATTCCCTGCTTCCTACCTTCTCAATGCCCATTTCTTTTACAGCTTTGTCCACTATGTTTTTAACTTCGTCCTCCACGCGGTGTAGCTGTAATTCTAACAGGTCCCCCAAGGTGGTGCCCTCTCCCATCACAAACCGTACCTGAGCATCATAAAGGAGATTTGCTGTGCTGTGGTTGCGATCAAAATATTTGAACCCAGAGAGAAGTCTGCAGAGCAGCTGCATGCAAAGCATGCAGAAACACAACACAGCGGGACCGCATCGGTTCTCATACTCCTGTGGTGTTCATAAGCTGCTGCCAGTGTCTCTCTCTGATGGCAGAGTCCTGCAGCTCGTTGACAGCTCTCAGAGAGGTCAGCAGGTTTTTCACGGTTGATTCTAGACCCAGATAAATGTCCCATGCTCGCACTTCCTTATCTAGCAACTTCATCTCCTGCAACGAGAAGCAGCCATGCAGTGGGAGCACAAAAAGGAACATGTTTTTCACCACAAGTTGAAACAGGTCTGTCTTCTTTAACATATGCATCACGTACTTTAGCGAAACGTCGGAGCTCCATGTCCATCAGCTCAACGTTTATCTCTTTCCATGGAGTTTTCGTCCACTCTTCTATACTTGTCTAGTATTGAAGAGTTTTTCGGGGGGCAAATTTAGAACATTTTTCTAAACCACCAGTATTAAAAGATTTTTTTTAAAAAACTATTAGAATATATTTTATGTCTACTAAATTATACCTGTACAAAAATGATCATGTCCCAGACTGCTTTGACAAGAATGATATCAGAGCGACACTGGCGCAGCTGTTTGTACTCTGGGAAGCTGACCTCAAATAAATCAGCCGTGTCCTGCAGGTTCTTCATTTCCATCTCAATCCCTGCAACTGACTGATGACACTAGAGAGAAAGTTGGTGGTTCAGATGCTGCTAGACCTCTGCTACTGTTTAAAGTTTTATTTTTATAACAATTTTCCTAATATGTTGCAAAGGAACCTTATCCTGGGCTTACCTTATCAATAAGGTCATATGGCTCCTCCACATTGATCTTGAAGATCGATTCGGTACGAAATTGCTCCCTGAACTCGTGCTGCTTCACCTAGAATGTGAACATTTGGAAAATCTATGATGCATGTAAATCTGCTTCGATTTCAAAGACTATAAACGTGCGGACTCTGGTAGCTGGATCACATAAATAATGTAGGAAAGGGAGAACAAAAGTTGATATAGGTATATCAGATATCAAGCTCTTTGTGGGTGGTTTCCAGACCGACATCTGACCTTGCTCACACCTAGCCTCACCTCAAACCGAACACATTTTCTGCGTATCACCGAAACTTCGTTTGACTGCAGTGGTGCAACTTCGTGTTTGACCGTGAAGGCAATTTTTCGGACACTTTTCCACTTCTCAGGCAGATCCTATGTTTTTGGAGAATAGGAGTGAAGAACTTCAGATGCCAATGGCTGCACAAAACCCTTCCTGTAAACAGACTTTGCACTGGAACAAACCTCCAGCTGTGTGTAGACACTCTCAGGAAGTTGCTGACCATAGGACTTGAGTAGCTCTGCAGTTGACTTGAGTGGTTTGAAGTGCTGTTCATTACTGAGCTGTCTATCTCGGATGGCCATGAGGTGTCCCATTATGCTCACCAACCCTGCATAATCCCCATCTGATACTTTGGTAGCGAGACCTCCAGCTGTGCCCTCGAGAAAATGGGACAGCTCCTTCACACTGTGAAATAATAAAGATTGTAAAACACGTATTTCATAAGTTATCATATAGAATAAGGTAAGCTGAGATACAAAAGAGGCCTAGTGGGTCAATCGGGGAACACAGAAAACGGCAACACCTGCAGAGCCGCAAAATTTAAACACCACAGATGACAAACTAAGAGAGAAAAAAGAAACACAGGGAGTCTCTTCTTATGATGTACAATTAAATAAAACTAAAGACGAGAATATTTAGCAAAGTATAATATATAGGAAAGAACAGAACAAAACTCTAAGGAATATTAAAACTGAGGAACGAAGTGATACGGAAAGCAAATGGTGACGAAAATAAAATAAGAAAGAAAATCTTAGAAAAACCTACGTTTTAGGACGTGGAAAACAAATGGTTAGGCTTATGAAACAGAAGAACACATTTTTGTGCAGCCTTTGTCAAACAAAAATGAACTGAAACCCCCCTGAAATGTGTCGTTAAGAGCAAAATAAGTCACATTAAGACAGAAACAAGCTAATATTAGCCTAGCTCTGAACTAAACCCCTCAACCTAAAATCTGCAGGAGGAAGAAGCGAGTCTATTGAGAATGTGAGTTGAGTTAGATATATCTTTGGACATAAATTATGAATCTAATAACTTTATTGGTAATTCTTTGTCAGAACACTGGGGCAGCTTTCTAAACTGAGATAAAACCCTTGCTGGAGCAGAATGTTAAGGCTGACATGCCAAAACTCTGGTTGGGTCAAAATATTTGTTGATATTGAAAAGGAAGAAAGACTGCCGTAAATGTATACACATGTATAAAAAATTTAGACCTTGAAAACTTATCGGGGTTTTGGGACAAAAGGAATCTGGATTGTTATATCTAAAGTCTGGATTTTTGGCAATGGTCCAAATTACGCCCATTACATTAAATATTCAAAACCTATTTCTACAACTATTTTGTACTTCTGAAATTATTTCTGTGGTGAATAAGAAGTCCTTGTTTGTGTTGGTCTCACCTTTGATTTACATAGTTCAGAAGGTGCTCTTTGAACATCCAGCTCCACTTTTTGATGACGTTCATGAGTGTATGCTTGAAGGGACGGATGTCCAGCTGCAACCAGCCACTAAACACTATCCTGTCCTCCATTTTGCTCACCCGAACATACAGAGACTCAAAAAGATTAATCTAAATGAGGAAATGATCCAGTTACTCTCATTGCATTAAGTCCTCTTAACAATGCTAGAATAAAAATATGAACAATTAAGTCACGTAAGTGGAACACACTTGATCTTTAAAGTTTTCCAAGGTAGGTGGGTTCTTTTTCAGCTCATAGTCAGCATACAGCTCGGCTTCCTCTGTGCTCAACACGTGACCATAAAGCAGAAACTGCCTCATAAATTCAGACCTGAAAGAGCGAGATAAAAATGGAGGACAAAATAAATAAATACAGATATCTACAAAGAGGAAATTTGTTAAAACAAATCATCTGACCTGTCATCAGTCCAAAGGTAGCGGTAGCTAGAAAATGATGACTGATACTCCCTGACCTGAAAATCAACACAACGTCTATGGTTGTGTACTAAATAAATAATACATAAGTCTGTGGAAAAGAGAATTACCTTGGCAACCGCGCCTCGTGCCCGTGAGCGGATAATATGACACATTTCTGACAAATCCTCCATTTCATCTATGTCAACCTAAAGGATGAGAAATCGGGGTAATATAGGGCTTTACAAAGCTTTACATAGATAGAAACTATTTCAGTTTTGTCACTTTACAAACAAATATGTATTTTTTTTGCCATCTTAGGTCATACAGTAACTGTGACTAACACAAAAATTCATTATTGTTAATTGGATGCAATCTTGAAAAGGTTCTGAAAAACTGACTTTTCTTGCTATTTGTCTTCATAAGATAGCATAGAAGCTGTAAGAATACATACATTTCAAGTTTGAAACCTTGGAATAACCGTCCTTCAAACGTCTTTACAAATTTACCCCTGACCCGTCTCCTGTGTTTTTTGGTCTTTATTATGTCCTTTGTTCTGCAATGTTCTTCAACAAACATTTGGGGAATGTTTGCAGGATTAAATGTTGATCTCTCATATTAAATACAAATAACTCTCATAGACACTTGCCACAAATTTCAGATTTTGAAAGATTTGAAAATCAGATGAATATTTCTGTAAGGCAGTGCACTTTCACAGTGAAAACACAATCTAAATGTATACTACCTGATAATTATCCATCTGCTTGTGTTTTGCCACCCTGAGTATGAAGGACGCCATACTTGCAATGTTGGTCACCATTTTGTCCACAATATCGTAGAAGTTTCCATCGTGACTCAAGTCCAGTGAAGGGTCAAAGGTCATTTCATTGCTGTTGAGTATCAGTTTTATTTCAAAGAGGGGGTTGATGCGCTGAGCTGCGTCTGTGTTGTCCACGAAGTACTGCAGGGAACAGCGTACTGCGTTGGAGAAGCCCGTCACGATCATCCGGTCCACGTACTCAGTGTACGCACGCCATTCACAGCTGTTTTGATCTGTCACACCTAGCAGAGACTGGTTCTCCTGGATCACAGTGAACAAAAAACGTTATTGGTTTAATGAAATATAATGCAGTTTAATGAAATAAGAGTATTTAAAGCCATTTTAATTTTTTGGAGATTTTACATGATAGAGCAACAAGAAGTAGTACATAAATATATATTGGAAAGAAAGTAAAAGTGCTTTTTTAATGTTTCCTAAAGAAACATCTACATGTGCACCCTCTGCCGTGAAAAAAAATCCAATGCATCTCCACCATGAAACATGATCCTGGCAGCATTGAGCTCTGGGAATCCATTTCTCCAGAGATAGGGAAAGTGCTCAGTTAATGTGAAGATGCATGGAGTTTTTTGTGACCATCATTTTATGCTCCAGAACAAAAGCGTGAGCATACCAGCAGCAGCTTGTGTATCTGCTCCCCTGTACTGCTGATGAGCGCCTGTTGTTTGGAAACACTGTCTTCAATGTCGGAGATGTTGAGAAGAGAGGAATCACGGCTCTTTCTGGTGATGAAAGCCCGGCTGCTGAATTTAACCATGAGGGCCTGAATGGCTTCAACGTTAGCTTTGCTGTTCTGGACTCGAGTAGAAATACTCTAACAACAGAAAAAGACAACAGTCCAACTCTATACAGTTCAACAACAGTTTTCAAGCAGTTCCTAAGGCAGGAAGCACCTCCTCTGATGATGGATTGATGAATCTCCTTTAAATCTGATGGAAATATTCTCTACCTTGACCACTTGCTGTGTAATCTGAATGAAGTCCCAAAGGTCATCCTGAGCCCATGTCAGTTCCGTAAGGGCTGGTTCCAGCTGTCGTCCCACCCCGTCCATTTCATCTTTCACCAAGCCCAGCTCTACTGCCAAGACGGTGCTTTTTAGCTTGTTGTACCATTGGGTCACTAAGGTCAGTGTCTGTGTGTACTACGTGACAGAAAGAAGCACAGACATAGATTTTATATTGAAATATTTAACAACAATAGCTGCCATGATGTCCATTTCGATGTCAGGATGCTATTAACCCACCAGGTATAATCTTTCCTGCTTAGAATAGAGATGAAGAGCTGCTTTAGGAATGTTTTGGACTTTCAGGATGCTCAGATATTTCACCTCCTTTAGCACAGACATCAGCTGGCGAAACAATGTTAAAATGACGTTAAACATTTCAACGCTATAAAAACGTATAAAGCAGTTTTTGTGCTGCATAGAATTTCTAAAGTGAGTCACCAAACAGAGCGAAAAGTAGCTGATATTTTAAGTCGGGTGTCCTAAAATCCAGGCCTTGAGGGTTGGCGTCCTGTATCTTTAATTAAGTAGAAAACTTATATTTGCTGGTCAGCTTTTCTGCTTGGATAACTAAGCTGCAAACTAACCTCATTGCAGGTTAGTTTCTTACCACCTGTAGTTTCAAAAACACTTCACATCCAAGGCCTTTTCTTACAACTATGCAAACCTTTTTTTTAATATTGTGTGATGTTTTGATGGTAGACCTCGATTTTGACAGTTATTTAATTATTGGTGTCATAGTTTTCTTCTAAAAAATAACAAAAATATGAAGAGGATATGGGTTGAATATTTAAACAGCAGTTTAAATATTTAAACTACGGTCGCTGAAGAAGAGCTACATAGGATGAACAAATAGAATAAATGATTTAAAGGCCTAAAGGTCAATAAAATGGTGAAAGGGCTTCCTACGGTAGGCATAACAAGATTGGGTTTAATTCCAGGAATAATACAGATGACCACAAAACGTTACATGGTGATTTGACAGGTGTTGATGGGAGTGGTAATACAAATGTCTGACATAAAAAACAAGAACACAAACAAAAAATGTGCTTTTAGTAGATGCTAATAAACAATTCACACATTATTCTAGCAAAGAACATTTGTTTACTTAATGATATTATTCATCCTGCATTTGCTGTCAAAATTGAAGATATGCCTTCGCTTCATTATTGTTCATTTATGTTTCTGATATCGCTAAAAGTTAAATGTGGAACACCTAGCTCCTAATTTAAATTGTGTTCCTTTGGTTTATGAAATTTTGGGAGCTGGAAATATGTTCAAACTGACATATTTTTTGCATTTTTCAACCAAAAAACACAAATAAATACAAGATTATTAAACCACAGAGTTAGTTGTAGTTTAATGTGTTGGATAATCCTAACTGTCCTGTTCTCCGAATTTATACAACGTATCGCCATTAGGCAGATTTTTCAATTTATTGTTTGCATGACCAGTGTAATTTAAAACAATATGCTCTTATTGTTATTTGTGCTTACAGCAGGACTGAAGTTGACTTGGAAATGGCCCGTGTCAGCATCCAGTGTCAACAGTGGCTCTTTGAGATGTAATTTGCAGATATCCTCCAGCCCTTCGGTCCACTCGGTCAACAGTTCCTCATCATGCTTTTCCAAAATCTCCAGAGCATGTTCACACTTCCTGAGCACCTCGTCTGCATCTGCACTCCCAACAGGCCTGTGAAATACAAGAGGAACAACTTTGTTATCCGTATAGTTTTAAAACCCAATCATAAAATGCTTTAGAACAGAACAGAATCTTTATTGCCACTGTAACAATAAAACATTGTCCAAAAGAATTTTGGTGCAGCTCTCCAGATAAAAACAAGATTCTCTTAGACAATAAAACAATCACATTATAATATACTTAATATACTTAAATATACTTAATATACTTAAAACTAAACGTAATCATCGATCTGAAAATAGGTCAAATTGACCACTTAGGCTAGTTGGTAAAACTGTGTTTAAGTCTGTTGTTTTTAGTCTTTAGGGATCCAAAATGTCTGCCTGAAGACAGGCGTCCAGCAGTACATGTCCTGGATGTGATGTGTCCTGAAGGATTTTTTTTTTCATGTTTCTGAAACAGCAGGAATTATGCAGCTCTGGTAGTAGAGGACTTCTGTTATTCCCCTGGCAACTTTAATTACCATATGGAGCTCTTTTTCTGCTCTGCTGTGTAGTTGGAAAACCATGCAGAGACACAGTGAGTCAGGACTCTCCACAGTGCAACGATAAAAGGACACCAGCAGTCTCTAAGGGATGCAACTCCTTCTGAGAACCCTCGGGAAGTACAGCCTTTATTATGTTAATCAGTTCGCAGAGGAGTCCTCTAAAGCTTTAAACATTCTCTGCAATAGCTTACGCAGATGCTAAGAGATGCAAAGGCTGCATAAATGCTAAACATTGAGAGGCGTTTTAGGTTTATGTGTTTTGTCTGAGCCTGGTAAGCATAGAGTCGCTTCATACGTGTGAGGCAGCTGGCAGAAGTTGCTTCTGTTCGTGAGGATGCGGCTCCGAAGTTCTTGCGACCATTTGAGATTCCCAGCCACAGAGGGCATGTTCTTTCCAAGAACTGCACAGTCAGACTGCAGCTGAAATAAAATTCAGTATTATTAATATGGCTGATGAATTCTGCTTATAGTCAGCAGTAAAAAAAATTCTTGTGTGCCTGTAGAGCAAATATTTAAAACTGACCACACTTTCACAGTTTTAGGTCAGTCAAGTTTGCCAAAATTTCTCATTTTTCAACTTTTATATGTCTTTTTTAATCTTTGAAGAAGGTTTGTAATCCAAACTGATCTAACAGTGAAACTTTTGTTAAATCAAATTTCCATGAGTGAAAAAGGAAATATCTTACTGAGCATGTAAATATCTGGTTTCAACATTAAACCTTTTGGGGTGTCCAGCTCCAGTCCTCACTGGTCAGAGTGCTGGATGTATGAGTTTTTGCTCTACAGCATGTGATCTAAATTAAGTAATTGGCTCCTGAACAGGACATCAAGATTTGTAGAGTCTTGAACAGGTTGACATCTAAAACATGCAGGGGAATGCATGTTTGCATTGCTCTGCTTTAGAGACTTCAGTGTTAAAAGCATAAAGTGCTCGAACATAAAAATAAATTAATAAGCAAAGAAAAAAATTGAAAACCCTTCATAAGAATATTTTAGTTTGGCCTCTCACCTTTTCTCTGTGTTGATCCAGTATAAAATGACAGTGGTCTATTTCCTGGTTGAACAAGGCCAGCAACACGTTGTAATTAGGAGAAAACAACTCTTTGATTCTGGGTCTCTCCAGAAGACTGCCAAATATTTTCAACAGCTGGATGAGAAAAAAATTATGTGTTAAGTTTTAGTTTTATGAACTATAAAATCAAGACTCAGGAGAAAAATTCTAAATATGACAAATGACATACAAATGGCTGCAAACATGTTAGATCTTGTGTCCTTTTAATAATAAAATCCTGAAAATGCAATATTGCACGCGGTGTTTGGATTTTTCTAGAAGTAAAAATAAAAAAAGACTAGTTCTACCTTAAAGACTGAATTGAGGTTTTTGGAGTGGTGAAAGGCCAAATTGAGCACAGTCCCCAGCCTCTGGTCAAAATCTTTGTTCTGCTCCACAAAGCGTCTGTGATGACGCACGAAGTCCTGCGAACAAAAGGGCAACAAAAAAAGAAATGATGGACATAGTCGCTTCATGCGTTATTTAAAGGAGGTTCAGATTTAACCTACATTTGTGTGCAATTTTTTATTCCATTAAAACTTCAGTGGAGGCTTTCAAGCTCTCCTTAGCTCAGTTAATCAGTTTTGGCTGCAATGGCTTGTACTTGAGAAAAATGTATTCTGACACAAATCAATTTCAGATTGAGTTTCTGTTCCGAGTCACACTGGAAGCTGTTGTAAAATAATATTTACATGTAATAAATTAAATATTGATGCCCTGATTAATAATGACCCCAGTCATTGGTTCTTGTGTGTTGCTTAGCAACTACTTTGCCTGACCAGCTTTCAATTAGTGCACCGCTGGACAGAAAAATAACATCTAATTACTATTTTTCATTATTTGGCCAGGCCTGTCAATGCAACATATAAATGACTGTGAATAACAACCCGTTGAGGCCTAATGAATAAATAGCAGTGCGACATCAAGGACAAACAGCAACAGCCTAGACACATCTCACATCATTAGCGTAGTCCAAGGGGTCGTATTTGCTCTCTCTCAGACTCCGCCAGTGGTCATGAAACTCCTCGCTCATGCTGAAAACCATCTCACTTAAGATTTTTCCTCTCGATCCACCAAGTTCAACCTTTTCCAGCTTCAGAAAGTCCAAAGCTGTTGCAAAAATGTCCTATTCGAGAGATGGGGAAAAGTAGCTGTTGAATAACACTGACGAATCAATAAATACATTTAAACATAACATGGTTTACTTAAAAAATCTGACGAATGTATTTCAATAGCCCCTTCGCCATACTTTCAGACACACATAAAGCTCTTCTGCTCTGTTCTTTGGGACCAAAACCTACACTCTTACCTTCCTGTCACAAACACAAAAAAGAGCTGTGACTATGAACACACACACACACACACACACACACACACACACACACACACACACACACACACACACACACACACACACACACACCTCAATCATAAGCAGTCTTTCCAAGATGCAGTCGGAACGCTTGAAGACGAGTGTTACAGGAAAGTCCCACAACTTGATGTCCTTCTCGTGCTTGTAGTAAGCAGGTATCTGTTGGCGGTAAACGTGAAACAGCTTCTTGAAGGAACGCAGGACTGAGACACTTATTTGTACTCTCTCCATCCCCTCCTCAAGTTCCATCTTAAACAGTTCTTCAGGAATCAGGTATGCGAAGGCCTGCGAGACACATGCAGTTCGGTTCAATTTCTGACCTTTTATTCTAACTTCTCGTGCACATGTACGGTAATGATCCGCGTACCTTTTCTATGATCAGATTACAGAACTCTTGCAAGAGGACCACCATTCGCTGTGGGGTGCAGTAGTACTCGGAATGACTCCAGATGAGACAAAGCGTGTGAAAAAGAGGAGGCAGTAGAGGTTCCACCTGTGGAAAACTTCTTTCTTCTAAGTTACTGATCTGTCTCCTCAGAGGTCGCAGGTACAGATCTATGTCTTCTGCTTCAAGCACAGCTGCAGTAGTAGTGTATACATTTTAAGTGAATAAATTATTGTTGTAAAATGACAGTGCCTTCTGCAAAAGCAATTAAGCCCCCCCCCTCCGATCTTTTACCCATTTTAACCACAAAACCTTTACATGTAATATTTGGCTGTCATGTGTTCTACAGTGACATAATTTTATAAAGGTTTAAAAGCAATAAATACTTTTGCAAGACATGGATAAGTTACAACCATAGAAGAAAAGTTATGCACCCTTATCGACTTTGACACAGACGTCTTTAAAGGCGGAGTAGTAACTGCTCTTCACTCTTCTCAGGATCTCCATGATTTGCTCCACTTTGGAGCTCTGGATCTGAAAACAATATAAAAACCTGATGATTTATATGCTTTGACTGTTTCCATTCACATTATAAGGCCAGTACCAATGCAAACATAAAAAAAGACTTACAGACAGGTTAAACTAATATTGGTGACACATTACTTTACTTGGTTTTTTAAAAAATGTGGAATTAAATTTTTTGATTGCTGCAGAAATGCTATTCCAAAGCATTATCTAGGCCAATCATTTTTCCAACAACAACAAAAAATACAATAAATTCTAAAAAATGATTCTAGTCCCCAAATATCCATGTCACAGGAATGCAGTTTTAAGAAATTTACAATTTACAGAAGGTGGGGTCTCAACATTTCCTTATTACATATCTTCAATCACTCACCCAGTTTAAATTTTATTTATTTCCAGTCAGGCACTTTAATATTCATTATGTCTTTTCATGTCCGTAATTCACTCAGGGACCCATTAGCAAAATATTAAATTCTGATTAATAGCAAAAGAACAGGGATATTACTCATTTATAATTACTGCAGTGCTCAAAAAGGCACACAACACAGCTAACATACTTAGCAGCTGGGTTATATTCCCAGATAGTGCACTATTAACTTCCCTTTGATTATGTCAAACTTGAGTTGTTGTCAGATAACCAAAATAAAATTTTTGTCTTAGTAAAGTAGGTAAATTAAAATAAAAACACTTAGTAAAGTAGGTCAATCAAGAACAGTAGGCTAAGGGTTTTAGCAAGATTTGTCTTGCATCTCTGTGAACACTGCTAGAGTTCAAGTTTAGTTACATTTTGTGTAAAAGTCTGGTATCAACCTCTAAGTTAATGTCATACCTGTGACTGGATCCCCAGTAGGTTTTCCTTCTGAGTTGCCCAAAACTGGAGCTCCACGTTGGGGCCTGGGTGATCTCCCTGAAGCAGAAGCATGCCAGAGTCTTTCTTAAGAACATTCCAGATCTGACCAGACCACTGAACGATCAAGGTTTCAATAGAGTATAACAAGCCATGATCCAGAGGCCATCCAGTTGGACTGTGAGAGAAAGACAGGCAGTGAAAGTAAAAAATAAAGTTGAGCTATGGAGCATGGAAAACACTTTTTGGCAAACTTCATGTAGGAATTCTTTACTTTAGTAAGTTGGGTGTCAAGTTGTAAATATTTTTAGCAAGTTCAAGTTGCTCAATAACAATAAACTGCAAACTGGAAGTTTTCTGTTTTACTTCTGATGTAGCTAAAATAAATAAACCTCTGCTACGCCACTCTTAACTTATTTTAGCTTGGTAAGCTGATTGAGACATTTAAAGTAAAAGCTTATTAGCTAATGTACTTTACCTAACAATGACTCTGTTTCTCCATACTATGACAAATTTCAGAGCAAACATTTCTCTCTATATTGGAAGTATATTGAACATGCTAAAATTGTAGTATTTGGATTGTGATCTGAGCTGTGATGTAGTGGGCCATAGTAAACATGTTTCAATTAGCTCTGCAGTCAAAACTTGGATCTAAAATGGAATTAAACTAATTTAAGGACGTGTCAAGGTGGAAAAACTTTTGGATTCTTGTCCTTAATATTATACGTTAGTAATGGATTCCTATTTATATTGTGGATACTCTGGAGCAGCATGCTCATTAAAGTAATTCACATAGCACAATGTATTACTGCTATAATACGATTTTAATATGTCATTCAGAAACCATAGACTCTGTAAATGGATGCAATTCTAAACTTGGCAATTATTCATTTTCAGTCTTTTTAAGTAATTAACCTACTGATTTAAAAGATGCTAACCAGCGGTACAATGACAAATAAAGTTGCGTTGAGGCTGAAAACAAAAAAAAATGTCTGCACATTTTTGGAAGTAAATCAGTGGGACATTCTAACCTAAAGCTTATATCTTGGGGTTGTGCTCTCTCCACACACAGTGGAAGAGGCAGCAGAGTTCTTCCCTCTGCATGGCCTCTCAGAGTCACTACTTTGCTCCTGAGTCTTTCCAGGTGGTGATGGATGTCATCAGAAACCACCCGTGGCCAGTCCTCATGGTTAAGCCCGTTGGATAGCACGCACACCAGCACCTGAATGGAGACACGGACCGGTTTTAAGATATGGACTGCTCATTTTGGACAGATTTATTCCATTAATCATATACACTCCATATATTCTTGTGTTGTTTTTTTTTTTAACAAGCATAAAGTGCAGGTATGAAAAGCGTACTGTGCAAGTATTCATTACCCCTTGAACTTAACATTTTGTCACGTCACTAACCTTTAATTCTTTAATTGGGATTTCATGTTATGTATGTTACAAAATTGTGGATAATTAGACAGTAGATGGAAAGAGATACATGATTTACACAATGTTTTACAAGTAAAATGTGGGAAGGGTGCTGGTCATTTGTATTCTGACGTGGTAGAACCATTTCTTGTTGCAATTAACACTGCAAGTCTTGTGTTAGAGTTTACTATCAATACATATGTGAAAATTGAATACACACCAATTTTTAAGTCTTGTCACAGATTTTACATTGAAATGAAGACTTTGACTGGACTTGCTTACACCTTCGTTACAAATATTTGCCTTGCAGCACTGGCTGTATATTTAGGATGGTTTTCCTGCAGGAACGTGAACCTCTGCCACAGTTTCAATTTTACAGGTTGCAGCAGCTTTTCTTACACCACATCCCTGTTTTGAGCTCCACCCATGAACCCTGACCGTTTCCCTGGATCTTCACTCAGCACGTGGCTGCCATCACCGTTATCAGAGGAAATTACGTGGTAAGGTTAGTTTTCTACATGTTCCTTAAATCAGATGTATTTCAGGGTCTCCTTCCACATGTTTATTCCTTGTGGCTCAAATGGCTAATTAGGTGTGTAAGGATACATTTCTATCAAAAATATCTGGTAACACTAGACCAAACAAATATAGCTTTTGCTGTACACATACCAAACTAGTGCGCAATTACAGTGCAACTTAAAAAAAGAGACGACTTCCGTCTATCACTGCTATTTTGGAACATTAGTTTCTTATTCAGCTACATTGACAATGGTGAAAGAAAGACGGACCAAACCCAAGCTTTACCTCTGTATTTTTAAACTGCGATAGTCATATAGACTACAGCTTGCTCTGTGCTGAATTTAATGACAAACTTAAAATGACTTAAAGGCGAACGTAACATCACAGGGATAATGTAGAAAAATAAGCCGAAGTCCATTTTGGTTACCTGTAGCTAGCTAGCTATCAGCTAGCATCAAATCATCCCACAATGCAAGCTGGAGGAATCTCCTAACAGCTGCGCATGCTGCATTCAGGTACGGGCGGGAAACTAGGCTGTCTAAATAACAAATAGTCAAGGTGATTTAAGTATGTTTTATTCCCCCAAATCGACTTAATCATATTTAAAAATTCCTAAGCATAAAATGAATATACATTATTTTTGAATTGACTCAAATGATGAAAGCTAGATGAACCTAGGTTTTAGTTCAGGATATTGGAGTAACAGGAGGCACAATTTGAATTATCACTACGCTTTGCCAAATTTTATTTATAAAAAATATAAAATGCAAAAGTTGGGTATGTAAAATTGTTGAGTCCAAATTGAAAAAAAAATGTGAAAAAGTACTATGGCTATGAATACTTTCACAAGGCAGTGGAATGTGTAATAGTTCAGTTCCATAAATTGTCTTGGTAAGCCCTGAGATTACACTGCACAAAAGTGGTACCTGCTGTAAGACATTTTTATAGTGTAAGATTACCATCACATGCATTTAGAATCATCATGTATTCCATCGGGATCAGAGAAATGCATATACTGTCCAACCTCAGAGATGACTACAGGAAGGTGCTCCATTGGGAATCCAGGTACTTCTCCCATTCTGAACTGGTGCCTGAAGTCTTGATGGGCAATTCTCTTTACTCCTTTCTTTAGCACACACAACAACTTGCTCTTCCATGGTGGAGACGTCTTCACGGGGGCAAAAACAGTGGGAATGCTTTCAACAGCATTGAAAGCACCAGAAATAAGTAGCGACTTATTTCAAAAAATGGGAGCATTAGAAAGATCATAGACATGAATATTTACTAATTGTTTTTGCAGCTTGGATATCGTTTTCATAGTATTAAATATTTTAAATTACTGTCTGTGCAAAGAGGATCCTAAATTGGATTTCTAAAACAATGCATCTAACATGTATGCATTTTTTATATGCAAGACTACTTTATCTGTTGCAAGTGTGTATTTCTTACTTGAGCATCCCCAGCATGCAGTGTTCCACCAGGCCCAGTAAAAAGTAGCAGCCTGTTCATAAATATGTGGTCCAGAAAATCCAGTATAATCTTTTGATTCTCCTCTGCTGCAATAAAGCGGTTCCACTTATCCGTCTTCACTCGTAGCACACAGAAAGCCTGCTCTCTAAGGAAGTCAACTCTTTCATCTGAGAGCACCACTCCTGTCTTTAGAGAGGGTTCCTGTGGGACACGCATTCCTCCTGCAACCCCGGTGGTCATACCGCCGCTGTTACCTCTACTTGTGCCCCTAGCCTCAGCCATGAAGACTCAGCTGGTGGAAAGGACAGAGAAATAATGTGCAAGGGAATGTGAAACCTGAGAAGAGGTTCGAGTGGAGCAAGATAACAGGTGCTAACTTACTTCCTGCTTGATAAGATGGATGAATCTCCCTGTAAACTTAACAATGTCCTTCTGCTTTTGTCCAAACTTGGTGTTTTTTTTTCTCTAGCCACCTAGAAAAACTATTCACAACTGGATAGACAGTTGCCTGTGTCACTGTGACAATGTATGTGGGATGGCTTCATTACACTAAATGGCAGCGTCTGTTTGTGGAGCTTAGAAAGCTTGTAACTCAATCTAGGTAACCCGAACTCTCAGAGGAGACTTGCAGAGAGTCCCAGAGGACAGGCAAAATTATAGCAAGTAAAATGGCCACGAACATTAAGTTTTTATTAAGACAGTGCTTTGCAAAAGAATTATTAGCCCATTCAAATTTTGACATTTTTGTCCTATCATGACCTAACCCACCTGATTAGTATATATAGTCCATCTGTAAGTAACTTAATCTAAATTCAAATTTGTTTAAGGACATAAGTCACTAAATGTCATTATAAAGACCAAGAAACATACGAGGGGATCCTATTATGGGGGAGTCTGCTCTCTAAAGCACTTTGAATTTTCTTGAATGATGTTGTTGATACACAAGATTTTTTAAAATCTTCATTTGCCAAACAAATGAATCGTTGAATGAATACTATGGCAATATTAATAAGACACAGTATGTGATAAACAGGAGACTGACTGAAATCAAGAAAGAACAAATACTTTTTTGTCTATGGCCATATAACAATAATTCAAGGAACATGGCCATCTAAGAGCCGCCTTGAGACATTTGTTACGCTAACCTTTTGACACAAAGGCAGCTCTGACCAGATCTCAGGCTGACTAAAGAACATCTATTGTAGCTCAAGCATCCAATATGGACAATTGTGCCAATTATAGATGGGGATTGTTGTTCGGTTTCACCTGATGTGAAATTCCTATAGATTTGTATTGACGTTGAACAAGTTGGATTTCTCATAATGTTATTGAACCCATTGCTTTCTTTATTTTTCTGGGGCCCATTTCTGTCCTCCTTACAGGGGATCTGGCTCAAGCTTGTGTGATGTTTTGACTGAGCCACAAAAATTTGAACATAGTTGGAAAATGACAAAGAAATTGCATGTTCCTGAACACAACAAAGCAGCATGCCAGAGGTCTCAATGCTTGGACTAAATAATATCTGTTTGCAATTGTTTTCATCTTATGTCCTTTATATTGGATTTTTGCCCCCGAAACAGTTGTTAATCCCTCAGTAGTGCAATGTATAGCATCACCACACGAGGGCAGCTGGGTACAGTGCTCCAGACAGCATCCTTCAGCTATAATCCAAAGTGACCCTAACCATGACATCCTATTACGAATGTTATGCCATTTATGTAAAAATGTAGAAAAATGGGACATTTCTCTAACTGTATTACTTAAAATACCACAGCAATGATTACCCTTATAAAGATCCTTCAGTCTGTGAGTTTAACATCAGGACATAGACATAATCCTCTCCAAATTTTAAAATATATGTGCTGGAGAACCCAAAGCCTCTCTGGGATGCCTGACATTTAAGTACATTGCTAACCTTATAGTTATACATTTAATCCATATTTGTGACAAATCAATGAAACAGTGCACAATAATATCTAAAAAGGGATGACATACGCATTCTTTCCACAGAGGGTGTTTAGTAGCCAAATGTTTATTGGTGGAGGAAAGTCCTGTATTTCTTGACAGAGTGAAAATAAGGTTTAATCGTTCTCCATGAAATGACAAAGAATTCTTGTTCAGTAAGAATCTTTTCAGCAATTACACAAATTTCACTCAATTGTGAAGTGGAATGTAGTTGTTAGTGGTGATGTTTTTGTTTCTAAATACCAACAAAATGACAGATGTTTTTTATTACTCTCTTGAAAGGCAAAGTTTAAATACCTTTCTGTAATCATAGTCTTTTTGTCTTTGATTTTAGTATTTTTGTCTTTGATATTAATCATGACAATTTTTTCTTTGATGTAGCATTTTTGTGTTTGATCTTACCAGATTTGTCTTTGATCTTAGTCACAGAATTTTTGTCTTTGATCTTAGCAGTATTTTATTTTTTATCTTACCACTTTTGTCCTTGATTTTAATCATGATAATTTTTTCCAGGATCGTAGCATTCTTGTTCTTTGATTGTAGCATTTTTGTCATTGATTATAGTCCTTTTGTTTGAGCATAGAAGGTTTGACTTTAATAGCAGTTTTGTCTTTTGTATTAATAGCAGTGTTTTGTCTTTGATAATATAATTGTTGTCTTTATTTTACTATGTTTCTCTTTGACCTTAGCCAATTTTTCTTTGATTTTACAATTTTTGCCTTTGATTTTACCATATTTGTCTTTTATCTTGGCAGTTTTGCCTGTGATCTTACCAGTTTTGCCTTTGATGTTAATACTTTTGTCTTTGATCTTACCAGTTTTGCCTTTGATCTTACTAGTTTTGCCTTTGATCTTACTAGTTTTGCCTTTGATCTTACAAGTTTTGTCCTTGATCGCAGTGTTTTTGTCTTGGATCATAGCATTCTTGTCATTGATCTTACCAATTTTGGCTTTGATCCTAGTGTTTTGTCTTTGATCTTAGCATTTTCTCTTTGATATTACCATTTTTTTCCTTTGATCGTACCGGTTTCACCTTTGATCTTACCAGTGTTGTATTTGAGCTTAGTGTTTGTGCCTTTGATCTTACCATATTTATCTTTGATCTTACCAGTTTTGTCTTTGATCTTACCAGTTTTGTCTTTGATCTTACCAGTTTGGTCTTTGATCATAATGTTTTTTTTCTTTATCTTATCAGTTTTGCCTTTGAATTTACCACTTTTGTCTTTGATCATAATCATGGCATGTTTTTCTTTGATAATATAATTTTTGTCTTTATTTTACTGTTTCTTTTTGATCTTAGCAAATTTTCCTTTTCCATTTATGCCTTTGATGTTGCTACTTTTGTCCTTGATCTTGACAGTTTCACCGGTATCTTACCAGTTTTGTCTTTGATCTTAGTGTTTTTGCCTTTGATCTTACCATATATGTCTTTGATCTTAGCAGTTTTATCTTTGATCTTACAAGTTTTGTCTTTGATCTAAGTCATAGAATTTTTGTCTTTGATTACAGGATTTTTGTCTTTAATATTAGCCATAGAATTTGTTCATTTGATCATAGTATTTTTGTCTTTTATGTTTGCAGTTTTGCTTTTGATCTTACCAATTATGTCTTTAGTGTTATTATTGGCATTTTTGTCTTTGATCTAAGCATTGTTGCCTTTGATCTTAGCATTGTTGCCTTTGATCTTATCAGTTTTATCTCTGGTCTAAATCATACGAATTTTTGTCTTTTGATTATAACATTTTGATCAACATGCTATGATCAAGATCAAAGGCAACTAACCCTAACATCAAAAACAAAAATTTTATAGTTAAGACCAAAGACAAAACTGGTTAATAAGAAAATTGCAGTATATTTAGACCAACATGTGTGTGCTAGCATTTGTTCAACTAATCCTGGATCCCTTTAAAGACCTGTTTGGCACAGACTTTAATATTTCTATTTCTCAAGGATGTTCTTTCCTCATAATGCCGTCTCTTTTTAGAAGTACATCTGTTCTTTCCCCAGCATAACTCATCAAAATATGGCTCCACCAGCTCATTAACTTTACAGTTGGGATATTTTGAGGCTTACATGCTTCCCCTCTTTTCTTCTAAATCTAACAATGGTCATTCCAGCACAGCACTGAAAATGTATTTGATTTAGGGTGTTTGTTGCTGTGTGCATTCATAAACTAAAATCTGGGGTTTCTCACACAGATTTGGGGAAAATGACTTTCCCCTCAATGAGTGGCATTTCATACCATGTCAGAACAGGTCTTGTTTTAATATGGATAATAAGACTCTTCTCATCATTTTCACAAGGTGGGTGATTTGGGGGTTGATTCAGAATTGTAAAAGTATAACTTGTCTCATTCCTGTCCTTCCTAAGTGGTATAATTGAATGTTTCTATAGTTCTCATACTTGTGCATAGTTGTTCAAACAGATAGCTTCAAGTATCTAGATATTGTATGAAATGATGCACCACACCTAATGAGGTCCATCATTTGTGCACTGAAATCTTGCATGATTTATGGGTGTCCTTTCACTGAATCACAAAAGGAAGGTTATGAAATGTTTTGCGTTGCGCTACAAGAATCCTTGCAAACCTATCATATCATAAGCTGGGCTTTTTCAATTTGTTTAGTTGAAAGGCATGATAAAGTAAGTCTGTAAACTTCAGAATATAAATGTGGTTACACAAAATTCTCAACATTCTGGCATCCAACAAATAGACATAATTTTTTATAATTTTGACCTTAAATAGGAAGTTTTGACTAATTAAATGTCAGACATAATAGGGAAAAAATGTTATCTGTCTGTTTATACATAGTGCATGAATATCTCTTTGTATGCAAAATACGTCTTTACCTTTTCATCATTTATGCTCAGTACTCACAGAAGTTCATTCTTTATGGAATAATCTGAATATTTAGCAATTACCAAAGAAGTTGGTTTTAATGGTAGTTGATGTTATGTGTGGCTGAATGTGCAGGACTTTGTGTTTGTATGGCCATCCAGAACCCAAGTCTGGTGAGGGTGTCCCGTGGGTGTCTCCTCACGCTGTATCTAAGCCCATTTGAGCTTGCTGACAGAAGGAGCATGACTGCCCATCTCTCTGACCTCATGCCCAATGTCAGCTCTGCTCTGCAGGGAAGGAGGGATTGTTGGAAAAAGAGGCCCCAGGACAAGTGGGGAAGGGCCAATGGGGAGAGAAAGAGTGAAGAAATTTGAGGGTGTGTGCTGGCATGGAGAATGAGAAGAGGGGCTGAGCTTGCTGAATACAAATGAAAGAGAATGGAGAGGTGAAGGGAACAGAGCAACAGTGAAACAGAGATCTGAACTTGGTGATAAATATTTAAGTGTGTTATTGAACAATGCTGAGTAATCCACACAGGATAAGCGAGGACATGTGGAAAAATGGATCCTAAGACAATATTTAATCTCCTAGCTCGTGACTAGAACTGCAATATCACCAGGAAGTGGATGTAATCTTCTTCCTCCAATGTGGCACAGCAAAGGACTTACTAAACTGTTTGTAGCCTCTCAGAAAAATTGTTTTAATCCAAAGCAACTTCATTGATTTATTTTTTTCTTGCTCTATTTCTATGCTTCTTTCTCCTCCCGCTCCCTCTTTTTTCTCTCCATTTGTTGTTACTATGACTACGTATTGCTTGACAATCAAGCTGCTTCTGCCTGGCATGCTCTCCAACTCACTCCTCAACCACTCATCTACTTCTCTCCTTTTCAGCCCTTTCTTGTCCATTGGATAGCTAGAAATTACCATGCACATTAACTTTAGGTCTAATCTTCTGTCAGATACACATGCACACATACCACTGTGCCTTGCAAAAGTATTTGTATCTAACAAAGTTATTCCCATTTCTCTATTTTACAAACACAACCTTTGATATATTTTATTAGGGTTTTATGTGACAGATCAACATTTTATTTGTGATGCAAACTCAGCTGCTCTGTGAAGGCCTCAGATGTTTCTGTGAAGAACATTAGTCAATGAAACAGCATTAAGAAGACCAAGGTGGACAACAGAAAGGCCAGGGATAGTGCCATGAAGAAGTTCAAAGCATGTAAATGGTACAAAACATTCTAAGTTGTGAACATAATAGCAGAGTACTAATGAATCATCATCTAAGAATGGAAATAATGGCACAGCTGCAAGCCTACACACATGGGCACCCACCTAAATTGACAGTATGGGAAATGAGAGCAGCATAAAGGCATTATGGTATCAACTGCTATCCATAGATGTAGTGTTTATAGAAGCATGACATGAAGAAATAAATCACTGAAAGTTTGAAGTTAGTAACAATAAATGCAGGAGACAAAGCAAATAGTGTGATCACATGACATGAGGTCAAGGTAGAACTTTTTAGCCTAAGTGGAGCCTGGTCAGAGTTGATGGACAGAAGGATGAGGTTAAGTACAGGGTAATCCTGGAAGGAAATGCCTGAGAAATAAACACTTGGTATTGAGGTAGAGGTTTACATGAAAGCTATCTTGCTACCAATGCCGATGGACATTCTACAAGTAATCTAAACAGGCTTTTTTTGTGGTGCAGAAAGTTTTGTCTACAGATGTGCAAAGCTGATATAAACATACCATAAATGAACTGCAGCTGTAACAGACATTAATAGGCAGCTCTAAAATTATTAAGCTCATGAGAGCTTAATACAAACACACTCCAATCTTTTCAGTTTTATTTGGTAAAAAAAAATAAAGAAAACCATAAATCATTTTCCCCCCAATTTTCTTTCAACTGCTCATCTATTCTAAATTGACAATATGACAAAATTGTATGAAAATTGTTCATGCCTACTGGACATGGAAACAAAAATAAGATAAAAAAGATGTCAGATAACGAGTGGAAAAATAAAAGGGAAAATAGTGACACAGTTGCCAGGTGTGTATGGCACACACACACACACACACACACACACACACACACACACACACACACACACACACACACACACACACACACACACACATGAAAAGACCCTTCAACGCCTGCCTCCTTTCACTGGCAGACTATGCTTGAAACCCCACCACGCTGGGTGGATACCATGTCTGGCTGCATGTGTCTTTCTGTCCAGATGGTGCTGACCAACCATCCCTCCCTGGGTAGGGGAAGTAAATGGAGCGATTACAGTAATGACCGACACGCACATCTGTCCCATACCTCTGCATTGCTGCCAGCAATTTAGGACTCTTAGCCTCAAAAAAGAGAGAGAGAAAAAAAACGCCACTGAGATCTGTGGAGTTGGCCAGAGCAAGCAAACCACATGATTATGTGGAGTTTCTCTGATCAGTCCAGTTTTGCAGATTAATTAATAAAACTACAATCTGCTTGTTGATCTGCCTTCCACCTTTCAAAAGAGAGTCACCTTGGAGGAAATATGACAACTCTTGTTGCGATTACTTTGATTTATCCCTCTGCACTCCTCAATCTGACCTTGTGTTTCTATCCTTGTTCACCTTCAACTCTGCATCTTTTCATCCCTTCAGTAAGAACCACTTCAAAAAGCAGTCCCCTCTTTTGTCCTTCAATTTCTCTGTTTTGGCGTCTTTGATGTGTTTTTTTACCTCCTTCAAACCTAAAAGTGAATCAGGAGAAAGGGACAATTTGAACCAACTGGCAAAAGCAGGTGGCCTCTTTGTAGCTTGAAGAAAAGGCAGAGTGTCACCAGCGGGCTCTTCCTTATCGTGCTTTTTGCTTTGTTCCGGAAAGGTCTTCCTCCCAGTCTGGACTCGGTGATATTTGAGAGGAAAATCCGAGCACAGAGGAAGAGGTTAGAGTGCGCAGGCCGGTCTCCCAGGTTGCGTGCGTTGGTATATTTAAGTCCTTAGCTTGTTCTCCCTGGTGTATTCATATTTCTTACTCTGGTTAAGGAGAATCCGGCACTCTGTAGTCAGAAACGCTGATCCCATGCTGACCACTTCCAAAATACTGTTCACCGAGTCAGTTCTGTGAAAGAGAACACCCTTATTTCTCTGGCAAACTACACTGCAGTGTTCTCAACAAAATCTGCAGATACAGTGTTTTTGAGGGTAAAAAAAAAAACATGCAGCATTGTTCTCTGCTGTGGCAGACACAGGTAGTTTCCTCTTACAGCAAGTCCACCTGGGCGTGCTCTCAGGAGACCCATTAAGAGTTTGCTGACACAAAGAGATGCAGTGGAGTTTAGTGGGTACCTCACAGACAGTGGGGTTTGTCTTGGTTTTTAGTCACGCTTGTATCCTGCAGATGGGGCTGTTTCTCCATCTGGCTCCACACCAAATTCAAAGCGAGTTTTTTTTCCTGTTGTTGCTCTTAAATTTCCACTAAAAAGGTGAATTATGTGTGCTTCTTGTCAATAACTAAATTGGATATTGCATAAATCACCTCCAGGTATAAAGTAAACACGAGATGGTGGGATTTAAAAAACAAATTAATAATACAGTAAAATTGTGTTTGAACCCACTTGTACTTAGTGTTTCTGTATTGATTTAGCATCACCTGCTTTTCCTCAGTGATATTGAGCATACAACTAAAAAGGAAGAAATGAATCCACGTGGGGAAAGGCCCTTAGCACAAACTTGTTTGTTTTTCTGTCAACTTTGGGAGCGGGTGCGTCTTAAGAGCAAGGGAGCTGGGAGAAATGTAGAATATGTATCCACTGCTTTATAGTCCCTTGTAATAGTATTCACACCTTTGCATTTTATCCACTTCAGTATTTTATACCACAGACCATCAGAAAGGAGAGCATAAATTTCAAGAATGAAACTGTTATAGTGTTTTCTAAATATAAGTTAAACTCTGGAATCTGGTAAAACCATTTCTATGCAGTATACTGATGTTCAGCTCAATTCACCTCAGTTCATTCATATAGCGCCAACATGCAATTAATTGCGACTCCAACCATTTTATAAAACAGACGGATCTGATTTATGTAGAGAAATATACTCATCTAGTAAATTAGTCATTTACATACTTTCCAATCAATTGTTATGTCAAGTGATAAAGGTTCTGTCGAAGAAAGCGCAGCACAGTGCAATGAGTGACAAACTGCAGAGATCCTTCCTCCTGATCAAACCTTGTCCAACAGTGGACAGTTGAAAAAGGTCCACTGTTTCAAAAGGTTAGTTTCTTTGTAGACATCCCTCATACTGTGGCGACGGTGGAAGGAAAAGACTAAACGGTTAGGGATTAAAAGGTTTTATAGAAAATCAGGGAAAAAATGGTCTCCTGAAGACCAAGAAACGTTCCCAAAAGGTTGGGAATTAGGTTATAAAGAAGTTTATAAACAGATCGAGGTTGTAAACCTACCAGCAGCTTCTAAGATCACATGGAAATGCTATTTTATCTGAAAATTTAAAGAGCACCACTTCAAACAACCATCGACATAATCTGGCATGCTGGGCAAAGAGAGCTGCAATCCCAGCATCGGCCTAAATCAACATGGTAACTCTGGAGGAGCTGCAGAGATCATTGATCATACTGATTATGATTTTTTTTGCAGTGACAGGAAGGTTTGTTGATGGGAAGATGAGTGAAGCTTGCACAGTAACAGTGTAAGAAAATTTGAGAGGCCTCAAAAATAAATAAGTAAAACGGGCCGAGATTCACCTCCTAACATTATAATGACCTCAAAGCCAGAGATACAAATAACAGTTTAGAATAAAGCTTTATTGTGCTTTTCATTCATTTGTTGCTCTGTTAGATACTCTGTTAGGGTGATGTGAGTTTTCTCAATGTTGGTTGCATGACTGCTTTACTTACCATATTAACATAATGTGGTTTTGGAGTACATGCTTTAGGCTGTTCTAGTTTTTTTTTTTTCTTGTTTGTTTTTTTCGTAAGCTCCCCCGTGTTGTACCCTGCAAAATTTTAACTCAGCAGTTAAGCCAAGTGAGGTGAAAAAGTGTTTCTATGTGGTTCCATAAAAACATATCTGAATAAAGAAGAAAATTAGCTAGACTTAAACACTGGCTGTACCACCATCTGACTTTTAAATGACTGTACTGCGTTCACTGATTGGCTGCCACTGCTCTGCCATTACATGCGAAGATTTACTAATGAATGTAGACAGCGGGGAAATAACAGACTGAGGTTTCACTCTTTTCAGTGTAATTGTAGAGCACAGAGTCTGATTGTCTGCGACTTGGTGACTTATTACAGTCACAACTGTTAGTGTGACCAACAGCGCAATGCAGCAAGCAGGTTAAATACAGCCCTCCTCCTATTAGCACAAACACACTCATTCTTCTTTTGCTATTATGCTGGAAGTATGCAGGGTTTCATTAAAATGCTTGGGGAATGCACTCAGTTATTGGCCGAGTTCATGCCACAGGTTCATGTCACAGGCCTGTTTAGCTGGTCAGAGCTGCTATAATGTGATGTTTGTTGTCTAAAGCAAGTACTACTTGGATATTTTTAGCTCTTCTTTTTTATTTGGAGATGTTTGATAATCAGAGGGGTAGTATTTACCAAAATAGAACAACTCTAACATGTGCTGGTTTCATTTTTGACCCTAATCATGAGCTATGAGAACTTTGATGTTGTCTCCACTCTCACCAGACGTAACCATGCTTGCAGTTTGAGTTTAATCAGGATTTATTGCTTAATTGAGCGAAAAAATATTAGGGCGGCTTTATAGAAAAATTTAAATTGACACGATGCATAAAATCACACCCAGTCACAAAACAAACAAATAGATGAGTCATTGATCAGGGTTGAGCCTTGATCTCTGTGTGACAGCATGCCTCGGGCGATCGATAACTTTAATTCAACCTCAAGTGTGTGTTTTCACGAATCAGCCCACCACATTTCTCCAACCAGGGAGTACGCAGAAACGCTGACACAGAGTCATATTCTCTGTTTTTTCTTTTTTTTTTCTCCAAGCCCTCACAAAATTAAACGCACAAACACAGCACCCTGATTAGGTGAGCCACAGGGGTTAGGTCTAATGACAAACAAACTCAGCGTGTGCACAAACATTTCAGCTCCACAGATGAAATATAGATTTTCCCGCCATCCCAAAAGCTGATGGGTATTAGGTGAGGGCATGTTTGTGTGTATTTGAGTGTGAGCGATCTTGTTTCTCTTGTTTGTGTTATATGCCACCCCCCCCCCCCAAAAAAAAAAACCCATGGGTAAAAAGCATGAAAGTGATTGGATGCTACTTTGTTACTGTTAAAGACCCTCTCTCCAGGGAAAAAAAGGGGGTTAAGCTGAAATGTGTTAATGTCCCTACGTCTGAGGTAAAGATTGTTGGTTGGATGCAACGTAATGCCTCATTCTGAAACGGGAACAATGTTTTTTTTTTTTTTTAAACCCAGTTAAGATACGATGTGGTTCTAGGGTGCAAATTCAAAATCTACCAATTTTCTGACCGCGAAATCAGCAGCATAGTTAAAAATACACAACAATAAAACAGAAACCATTATTGCAAGGAATGTTCCAAAAAATTAATTCTGTAAGCGCAACCCATGCATGTAAATGTGGAACAACAAATTTGACTTTGCTGAGGACAGCATACCATATTGTAGCACATTACTGACACGTGCTGGGAATCAAAGTTCTTAAATTTTGCATGTTAGCAATAGCATCATCTAAATGTGTTTGCTATATTGTGCTGAGGGTTTAGTATAAGGAAGTGGGTTTCCACATCTGGAAATAATGCACTCACTTAAGACTGAATTTTAAAATCCCTGTCCTTTTACCTGGAGCCTCCAAGAGATTGGTTGAATTACCAGCCAACCTTTAAGGCTTAAATGTCTGCGCAGCCACTGTAAATACGCACGAGTCTGTATGAGATGCAGAGTTTAGTAACCTCGAGTACAAATATCACAATTCATTGTTACAGAAATATTTCAAATAAAATTGATCCAGTTTTACTTAAAACAGAAATGCTGCAATTAATCACAAGTTGGAAACGTTGCCAAACACCCAATTTGTTGTTGTCATAAGAGAAAAATAATGAAAACACTTTGCAGTTTTAATTTGCATATATTTATAAACCTGTAACCTGCTGTCAGTTTGCTTTGAGTCACACAAGCCTTCGAAAACGTATTAAGATATCAGATCAGGAAGACAAGATCGGATTCAACAAACAGTAGCTGGACTGAAGGGACTTCAAGTCATTCAATTTATGCTATCCCAAGTATATGCTCAGTTAAAAGCTCATCAAATAACTCTTAAAATTGCTAAATGATTGCATCATCAAAACTGTAGCAGTTTTTGCAAGAAAAGATATTAACATGACTCAGAACTTTAATTGCAATTTGTAATCAGATTTACATTCGTGCCAACATGAATATATGTTTAAGTCTAATGTTGGGATATCTAATTGTTCCTTAACGTTCAGAGTTAGCGATGTGACATATGTAACAACATGCTCAGTTTAGTCAGGCTTTGACTTGGTGACCGTCGGGCACAAGCATCCTTTGATCTTTATTTTATCTCTAACCGACCGTTTCTCCGTTCTCTCTCCTCAAAACCCACACTCCCGCGTCTCCTGCTAAAAAGCTAATCTTTCTGTGCTGATGAAGGTTATTGGGTATCCTAACAGGCTTTTAAAGGAAGGTGATGGATTGAGCGATCGCTGGATAAATGGATGGATGGAGAGAGGAGAGAAAGGACATGTGACAATAAGTGGCAGGGGAGGTGGTGTCAATAAGCACATCAACCTGATCCCTTACAGACTGTGAGGTAGGCTCACACAGCCAGTGTTTGCATTCATACTCATGCGCCTGCTCGCATCTGTGGCTGCTCATAAATCTCAGAGAAAGCATAAAAAGGAGTCTTTTGGTGCCAATACGCTGCAAGATGGATTGCAGGAGATGTCTCCACCTTGACCAGCTTTGTGACAAATGCCTCGAGGTGCAAATGTGTACACTCCCATGTAATGCTCCAGTCGAGAGCTTTGGGTCTGGGCAGAATGCTGAAACACTGTTTGTGTTTCGGAGAAAAATACATTGTGACATTTTGACCATTTTCAGGATGAAGGGTAGGGATAGAGCTGCATTACAACAAACCAGACCTGCATCAAAAGTGTACTTTAATTAATACAGAGTTGTATATTTTGACAGTTTCAGATCAGCAACATGTGAGATTAAAGTTGAAAATATGAATAATGTATGAAGAACTTTTGTTTTTTAGGCTTTTATTTTTTTCTTTACCTCCTCACATTCTTACTCTGAAACAGTCAAGACGTGTCATGGGGGGTCCTGAGTCTTTACTCACCCACTCTTTCCATCTTTCTACTAAAACTGGTAATCATTTGTTTCCCAATCACATTAGCATGCCAGTAATGAGAGGGGTAAGTCAACCATTAGAATATGATCCATAATTCATTGTTGACTCCCGTTCATTACCCCAAACTCCCTTCGATGAATCTTTAATAAGTGTGTGTGTGTGTGTGTGTGTGTGTGTGTGTGTGTGTGTGTGCGTGCGTGCGTGCGTGCGTGTGTGTGTGCACTTTATGTAACTTTACATCTGTGTTTGTCATCTGGGGTGCGGACCAGTATCAGCCTCTGGGCTGATGGAAATTTACATGACTTACTAAGTAATCTACCTACTTCCACATGCATTATGTAACTTAGCAACGACGTAAGCAATACGTTTAATTGGAAACGTATGTGGAAGAGTACATTGCTGTGCATCTGTTTGGGTGTGTAGGTGTGTCTGTCTCCCAATTTCTGTCTCTGTCTCTCTTGTGAGTGGAGTCGACAGCTGTTATCAGTCACTGACAGAATCCTCCCATCAACCCCCTCCTTCTGCTGTCAATCACAAAACATTGTCATCAAGTCTCTATTTTAATAGCCATTCTACTCTATTTGGCAGAAGAAAAAAAAGTGAGGTGTGACGTGGATTTTGGCTTCTCCAGTAAAGATGTGTACAAATTCTCAAAATAAATTTGCCTTTTATTACAGCACTCTTATCTTACACTAAAAAAAAACAACCTTTAATTCGAATACCGTATTTTCCGGACTATAGCGCGCACCATATTATAAGCCGCAGCTACAGATTAAGAACAAAAAAAAACAAACTGGAAATGTACATAAGCCGTTGGTATCTCCGCCATTCTCGATTTTTCATAAGGACCCAGCAGAGGACTGCATCCTACAGATGCATAAATCCACAGAAAAGCTGCAAGCTACAAGCCCCATGGTTCAAAGTGTAAGAAAAAAGTAGTGGCTTATAGTCCGAAAAATACGGTACTATTGGAAGAAAACTTGTTAAAGGTAATTGAACTACAACTTCCATCGGGACTCAAACCCTCAAAATACAACTACAATTAAATGCTTTAGACCAAAACCGGAATGTATTAAAATGGCACTGTCCAACTTAATATCTAAATCCAACTGAATTTGTGGTAACTAACTAACTGAATATCATTTTTAAAAAATAGCTTCAACTATTTTTCAGAAAATGGGTGAAAATTAAATCTCTAAATGTACAAATCTGGAAAACATTTGCAAAAAAAAAATCTGTAGCCATAATGACAGCCTATTGTTATTTTTTCCATTTCAAGTATTGACTTGCACTGGATTGATACAAATGTTGTGGATTTAATGTGGCAAATGTAAATGGACCAATTATCTCTGGCATTCACAACAATGATAGCTCTGTCTAAAAGGAAAAATAGAAAATAGCTTGATTTCATAAGCAGCAAAAAAAAAACAAAACCGAAATTAACACTTTATTCATCACAGTCAGTCATCAGCATCTACAAGAAAGCCTAATGAGGAAAATGCTTTGCTGAAGGCCTTGATGATAGCGGTCAGCTAATTTACATCCTGAGCTCTAAGATGGTCTTGATCCTGAAGATCCCCTAAAGCCTTCTTTGTCCCCGTAGTACCAAACGGGTTAAATTAAGCTCACTGTATTTCCCAAACCTCAACGACCCATGCCATCTAATAAAGTACTAATGGCAGTAAACATAGGCATCTCATTAGGCAGCTGCCAAAGGACACACACGCCCCGGACCTGAAGTGGCTCTTTTCTGGGTCTGAGCCGGACATTAATGATGTTCCAGCTGGCTTTAACTACTATTTATTTATTAAGGGAGTAATTCTGTCATGTAGAGAACCTAATGAAGGTGTTCGGGGAATTCTCATGCATAAATCGAGGAAAGAAAGAAAGGGTAACTCCTTGCAAAAAAAAAGCCTTAAAATAAATTCATGTTTTATTGCAGCAGCAAACTCTTTACATTGAAATAATTAGATATTCTATTTTATTATCATTTGTTTAGTGGATAAAATAATCCATTACTGAGAGGAATGGTTGGCGTCTATTCTTTGCTCCTTGTTCCTGCCACTTATTCATTTTCGATCACCTCGAACCACAGCTTTTCTATAGTATTTATGTCTGGGGACTGAGATGGTAATGGGGCAAGGTTTATTTTGTGTCACAGGTGCATCTTGAATATCATAAAAAAGTTTTATATTGTTTGTAACCCAATTTTCGAAAGTGAAGCTCATATGTAACATAGACTAATTACGCAGAATTAAATATTTCAGACCTTTGTTCATGAAGAATGATGAAAACCCAACATTTTGTGTCTCAGAAATGTACAATATTGTAAAACAGTTCAATATTGGAAACTCATGGTGTCACACCAACAGCAGCTAATTGACACAAAACACCTGCAATGGCTTCCTGACCCTCTAAATTGTCTCTCGTTCTGGATCAGCAGGCTACACAGTCATGGGGAAGAGTGTCGACTCGATAGTCGGCCAGAAGACAATCAATGGCAATCCCTACAGGAAGGGTAAGCCACAAAAGGTCATTGCTAAAGAAGGTGGTTGTTTTCAGAGTGAGTGCTCTGCCCAAGTATATTTATAGAAAGTTGACTGGAAGAACAGAGAGTGGTAAGAAAAGATGCCCCACCAACAGGGATAACTGTGGCCTTGAGAGGATCGCCAAGCAAAAGTCACTCATGAATTTTGGGAAGCTTCATAAAGAGTGGACTAGGGCTGAAGCAACTACACACAGATGAATCCTAAACATGGGCTACAAAAGTCACATTCTTTGTGTCAAGTATTCCTGAACCAGAGAAGCCCACATTTAATGCAGTTGTCTACCAGGACATTGTGGAACACTTTATGCTTCCTTCTGCCAGCAGGACTCACCTGCCCACACTGCTAAAGGTACCAACAGGTGGCTCAGTGAACATGGTAATGCTATGCTCGAGTGGCCAGCACAGCAAATGTAAAAACATATTAAAAAAAAAATTCTATCACATCTATGTTTTAAAGAAATTATTCCAAAAACAATACTGGGATATCTGTAAGAAATAATAACAATAATTCTCCCTCACTGAATAAGTGTACCATATTTTTCAGACTATAAGCAGCTACCTTTTTCTTACACTTTGAACCATGCTACTTGTAGCTCGGTGCGACTTTTTTGTCGATTTTTCTTCAACCACCAGGGGGCTCTTTAGCAGAAAGTGAATCATTGAAAGTCAAAATTGGAAATCAAAGAAGAAAGTGCTAATTTTCATTTATAACAAGCACATGCTATAGCAGCAGGCACGGCTGAGAAATGTCTTCAAACTCATACGTAGGACACAGCCCTCTGCTTCAAACTCCTACCCCTTCATCATGGAAACAACACGAAGAAATTCATATGATGCTACTTTTAAGTTGAAGGCTATTACGTTATTCTGTATTTAGCTATAACTATCGTTCTTCTAATCAATTTATCCATTCGTGTCCAAAGAAACATACCCCCACAGCATTTTTTTCACAATTGTATCACTAGTAATCTAGAGTGTTCCCAGATCTTCACTAATTCCCTAGCAAACCTCTAAGCCCTTCACAGAAGAGTTGTGTTTATACTGATATTAAATTGGACTCTATTGTATAGTGAGTGATTTCAAAAGGCAATTTAATTTTATGAACAGGTAAAAGAAAATGTACAAATACTACATTTTCCAGACCAATATTAAAAAAAATATTGTTGTGGTGTGCTATGTAGAAATAGTAGAATATGCAGGCATCAGACATAGCTCAGCTTCAGTTCTCTCTTTACGCTCTTCTTCTTCATACAGCATATCATATCACATACAATAACAAGACATAACAAATATATTTTTCTTTCCACTCCAAAGTGATTCATTACTTTCTG
The DNA here is from genome assembly GCA_903067075.1 of Micropoecilia bifurca. NCBI lineage: Eukaryota > Metazoa > Chordata > Actinopteri > Cyprinodontiformes > Poeciliidae > Micropoecilia > Micropoecilia bifurca. The sequence goes on along the minus strand of CAEGAF010191086.1, from coordinate 18,434 downwards.
TTGGTCTTTCATATAAAATCTCTTTGAAATATATTGTTATGTTACAGGCACAATATTAAAGTGTGAAATTTAAAAGTATTACTTCTACAAGGCACTTTGCTTTTGCTCTGTCTTCTCAATTGTGGCAAAAGAAGAAGTGCTTTTTAAAAATCTGAAATATGACTATAATCTAGTACTCTGTGTTCATTGACCTTCAAATGTTAAAAATATCAGTGTTGTCTAATAACCTTATGGCAATAGATCTAATTTCTTATTTTCAACAGTCTGCAGAAGAATGAAAACACTCTTATTTTCTTATTAGACCTCCCCCATCCACACCCTAACACACACACACACACACACACACACACACACGCAAACACACCGTCATTTGTTGCTAGTTGGTAAGTGACAGGGTCATTTTCTTCCCCATTCATGCAGCCTTTTCTGTCTGGGGCTATCAAAGGTCACTCAGTCAGACCTGATTTACTGTATCACCATGGTGCTTTGCTCCCCTCTGTTGCTGCCCCTTTTCCTGCCTATTAACTGCTTTCTGTATATTAAGCCTCTTTTAAGCATGCAGGAACAAGGGAAGAAGAATCATATAGTGAGATCAAGGATCTATGTACATCCAGGCCAGTTTAGCCTATTTTTTGATATAGTCACATTTGGTTGACTAGTCAAAAATCTGCACTAGTCAGAGTGCAGATTTCAGGAATGCTTCACAATATTTGTACTTTATAGTGAATCTGAAATCAACTGGAAGAAAGATAGAGATGATGAAGAGCTGTGTTGAGACTAAATAATAAAATGGGACAGGGGGCAGAGACAGGATTTCTAAGCAAACATTTTTAAGTGTATTGGTTGATAAATGCCACTGTGAATACCTCACTGTGCTGCTAATGAAAAAATAGAAAATCAGAAAGCTTATTTGTGCTCTGTGATTTCTGCCATGAAGGCTGTCGGAATATGCAAGAATAAGGTTTGCACCTGAAGAATCATCCACGGAAGAAAGAGGATATAATTTATGACACGACAATTTATGCCAAAGCTGCAGAGTAGAATGGATGTGTCCTTTTAGATGCCATTGGATAGGCTAGACAATGGATGTTTTCATCACTGATGTCTGGGTTAAACTAAATTGAAGGCTCTAGCTTCACCAAAGAACAAACAAATCATATCAAGGATAATTTGACCAAAGATTAGTTCTGATGTGAGAACATAAAAGACAAATGTCCATGATAACACATGAAACGACACGTGAGAGGGACAAGAGAGAGTCGTGCTTTTATTTACCATCGACTAAACCATGGCAGTATATCTGTTTCAGGTGACGAGGGAAAATGCAAAAATCTCACCCCAAGTTGATGGAGAGGTGTTTGCACTTTGAGAGAATGGAAGGAGGCTAGATAGTGGATGGAGGATAGGAATACATTTAGCATTATTCATCCTTTAGAGCCTTTTGTCTCTCCATTGCGTTGCCTTCTCTGAAGTCATGCATCTTTGCATCTCATCTGCATTCACTCATGTGCCATTTGTCTCTTCTGACTCCTCTCTCAGGTTTGCTTGCGTCATGCATCCTTGCACTTTTCTTCTTAATATCCTATTTCATCACATATTACTCTTCACCTGCATTTTTGTGTGTGTGTGTGTTTGCCGGCCATTCCTAACTTGAAACTCACAACCTGCTGAATTGATGCGGCTCCCACAAGTAAAAAAAAAAAGGTTCTTAGGTTTGTCGTACTGAGTGAATTGCAAGTGATTCTAGACGGTGATCAAAACTTTTTAATGAAAATAAGACAAACAAATATCATTCATGAGTAAGTTTATCAAGCTATCTTTTCAGTGATTTCCAATCACAGTACTGAGACTGCATTAAAGTTAAATACTTGCAAGCATTATTTAGATGTTACTTGGAAGACCTAAACTATTTTTTGTGTCATTTGGGAATTACAAGTCTAAATAAATGAAGAAAGAGCAACCGTGGAGTTCCTCAAGGATCTCTTCTTGGGCCAGGCGTATTCAACCCATATGTCATGTTTTTTTATAATTTCTTAGCTAGTCATTTTCTTCAAACATTTCTTGTTTTAACGTGAGCCTTAAAGTTTACTATTATTCTCCAAATATTTTTCTTGCCCTTCTGATGTAATGCCCTTCATCTCTTGCCCTTTACATTTTTTCCTTTAAGCATTGTGAATTACTTTGTATGAACGGTGCTAACTAAATAAACTTGTCTTGCCATTGTGTAAATGTTGCTGAGTGTGACCAGTGGCTCAAAGTTTTAATCCACCTAATTAACCTGGTGCCTCATTCCCTCCAATGATCTGCTTTTGTGAGACAAACATCTCATTTTACATAATTTGGATATGTGCGAACAGTGTCAAATTTAAACACTTTTGCTGGACTTTATTAGTAATACCAAACTTCACTTAGCATATTGATTCATTACTCCGATCTTTACACGCCAAGTCTGCCACTTTGTTTATAGCATATTTTAACATTTACTGTAGGCGGTTTCATTTGCGATTGTATAAAGATGTGGTTGTGCATGCCGGAGTATGACTCTGTGCACAGCTATGAGAAGCTAAGCCCATCAAAATATATTATGCTGTGTGGCATTTCTAGAGAACGGTAGCAAATGTTAGGCGATGTTGTTGATGCTTCCCGAGAGCAAACATCGGATGTGTTGTGCATTTTGCTTTATAAAATGTGCAACATGTAAAATCACTCGCTGATATTTCCATTTCTTGCTCATCTCCTCTTGTAGTGTTGCTGGAAGGTGGCAACTAAAACGACAGTGCCCTTTTTTTTATTCTGTTGGCACGTACAAGTGCTCTGAATTTAACCTCTGTTGTTCATTAAAACAGGATGTGTGTGACATTTATAAAGAGCTCAACTACTTAGCAGGCAGCTGTACTCTCAAGTCCTCCCTGCCCATGAGTTATTATCCCCTGTGGGTCCAAGTAAGTATGTGAAAAGGCGATATACCAGAAACGCTATATTACACCGTTTTAGGCGTGATACATTTACGCTTAATCTATGAGACGGTTTAATGTGGGACATGTCCCATAAATAACTATCAATACTTCTGTTAATTAAAATGATTATTACTGCAAGCATTTCTTGGCAGGAGGCTGCCTTTGCTGAAGCAACGCCACAAGGGAGCGAAGGACAATCAGTCTCTCTACCCACTGGTCTCCAGGGATTCTGTAAAAACAGCACAATTTAATAAAATGCAAATACTATATGTAGTTCAGGGTGAAGGAAATGTTGGAAACGCCTTCATTTAGCGGCATTAAGTGAAAAATGCGATACTATAAATCAGGCAAAGTGTCACATTGAAATACTGCTGAGCCTCTATGTCCTCTAGAAATTACACGTCTGCAGAATAAAATTGTTTTCCTCATTACATGCGAGGTAATAGCCGACTAGGTTACTTTCAAAGTCATCTGACATTTTCTTTGAGCAATGGAAATGCATTACTGAACTATGTTGGAATTAACAGGACTTAGATGAGCTGGATGACAATGTGAAGACTCTGACCTCAATTTGAGGAAGGTTGGGAATATTTTTTAAAGAAATTATTATTAGAGAAGAACAATGCTCCTGTGTTTATGTAGACTTTGTTTACCTGCTGGCATGAAAAATAAAAGGAGATGGAAGATTCATGTTCAGGTTTTGTTTTTATTGAACATTAGCTTCCTATGTTCTCCACCTTTTGTTTTTTCAAATTGTCCTTACTGAATTTTTTTTAAACGTTTCCTGTATAGATTAGACATATGTTGTTTGGAGATTCATTAAAATGTCTTGGATGAAAAACAAATAAAAAATCAGATATTCTCTGTATCATGGTTTCAATAAACACTTTAGACATGTATATATTCATAATTTACTTAATTAAAAAACATTGGCAACATACAATGAAGATAGACTGATGAAGGATTATTAAGGTTTGTCTTGGTACTGACCTGCTCACTTCAAGTCTATTTGACAGTGAAGCCAAAGAGTGAATGAAGTTATGCAATATTTTTAACTCCGTTTCTACGTCTGTTTCCATCTGTTCTCTGGCTATGTTTTGCTCACCACCTGCAGCTGTAAGTCAAGTGTTTCTAATCATGCTGAAAATTACCTGACGCATTACCTGCATGTAATGTATCAGCAGACATTGCCAAAGGTTGCATCTTTTGATCATGCTTTGCTGCAAACTCCCAGTAGTACTCTCATGGGAGTAATTTGATCTTCAATCACAAATGGCACAGAAATCCTTTGCATATTGAAGATGTGCAATTCCACAAAAAACAAACAGGTAATTCAAAACTTTGCTGACATTATATATGAAGTTATTCATGGTGTTTTATTTAAAGTGAAACTAGCAACTGCTAAGGAGAAGCCAGCTGATGATTCATATGGTCAAAATGAACATTATAACAGTTAAAGCTGGTGTATACACTTTATTTAAAAAGTTTTTTTTTTACAAATCTCTTAAAGTATTCACTATGTTGTTATAGTATAACACGAGACAGAATATCTGTGAAAAAAATGGAGCTCCTCTGCCTCCTCCCTGCAGTCCTTCTGCCATCTGCAGAAACACAATGCTCGCAGTCAGAAACAACCAATCAGAGCGTTGCACTGTGCATGATGGAAAAACAACAAACTGTTACAGGAAAACAGAATCAGGCAGAGCACTTTGATTTTTTTTAGGTAACATTTTATGTGAAGGGGTGTGCATAAGACTGTGATGACACTGTCATAAACATGACATAAGATCTGTCATCAAAGTTAAGAACTATTTATGAATGTTTATGACAGTTGTCATGAAGTGTCATTTGGTAATGACACTTTTAATGTAAAGTTGTTTTAAAAGTTGCATTAAAAGTCCATTAAAAATGCCAACTTTGCATTAAATTATCATTATTTACAAAATCATGCAAAGTTAGCACTTTTAATGGACTTTTAATGCAACTTTTAGAACAACTTTGCATTAAAAGTGTCATTATTTACCGAATGACACTTCATGACAACTGTCATAAACATTCATAAAGACTTCTTTATGTTCATGACGGATGTTATGTCATGTTTATGACAGTGCCATGTCAGTCTTATTTACACCCCTTCAAATAAAGTGTTACCAAAAAAAATTAAAAAAAAAACCTCAAAAATTAGATGATAAATCTCAAGGGGTTATTCTTGTAACAAGAGAAAAAAAAACATATCTTTACGAAAATTACCCACTGGAGCTATAAGACAAATCCGGTTAATTAATCCAGCAGACTACAATACTTGGAAACATTTTGCATTCACTTTAATTGAGTTGAAAAAGACCTTAGTAAAGAGAAATTATTTCTCTTTGCCATTACTAACAAATAATTTTTTATGTCAGTTACATTTATTACGCAACTATCAATACAAGCTTATGAGCTTAGTGAGGGAGCTATGCAAGTAGTAGCAGTATGCATGTTAATAAAGTCAGGCTACAGAGAACAAAGTAGCTTTGCGACTTTGGCCTGTCTGCCAAAGTCAAGGTAGGACCTCGGACTGACTTGTCCTGTGCATTTGTGAATATTGAGACTTATTTAGCTCCATACCTGAGCATCTCCAAAACAAAGTCATTTAAAAATATATTTTAAGCCACTGACTCTGATGTTGCTATCTAGAGAGATGACAGGAGTTGTCATAAATTATGCAGATACATTTTTAAAAAGTAGATTGTGAAAAAGTTTGATATTTTTGTCACATTTCCAAAAGTGAATCTCACGCATAATATTGATTCATTCAAACAGAGTGAAAAATGTCAAGTCTTTATTTCTTATTTTCGTGATTATATGACTTATGGAAACCAACAATATGTCATATCTTAGAACATTAAAATATTGTAAAAAAAAACAAAAAAAAACGTATAGTGCCACATTATAACCACCAGCAAAGACGTTCTGAACCTCTAGGCTTTCAGTAGGTATGGTGGAAACACCTGCTTTTTAATAAGCTGATGGAAAAGTTGCCCCACGTGGTGAATGTGGCTTAATGGAAGGCATTAATAGTCTGGATTTATTTTTGTGATCCTCCTGTGTCATCCATGAGAATAAATGTGTTTGTTCGTCTCTCATTAGTAGATCTTTGAAGTGATGACACTGAAGGTTACGCTACCTCCTTTTAAAATAACTTCTACCTTCCAACTAGTGTCTTGCTAAGTAATTGGGTTCTCATTCGTTTTCTGTGAAAAGTCATGATTTAAGGCAAATTCATACCCAAACACTCCTCCCTACTGTACGTGATATAAATGTTATCTCTTGTGCAGGTAAGTGTACCAGTATGACTCAATGTCTGCTGATATGTGCATCTGTTGAACATTCATAAGCCATAAAAACTGCATCCATTTTAGGGCTAAAAGCTTTTTTTCTTCCCAAGTACAGAACTTCAATCTATACCATTTTGCAGAATAGATAAGTGTTTTTAGCATGCGGATCAATAATTGCCTTAATGGGTTTAAGATATTACATCAGTGTCTGATCGGGAGATGCAGAGAAAACCCCGAGGTGACATCATCCTGTCTCACGTTCACACTACTGTTGTTTTGAGGTTAATCTTAAGGTCAACACTTTTCTCTCTCTGGTGTTCTATTGTCCTTTCAGGTTGTCTTTCTCTTTCTCCTCTACCTTCACTTCTGTTCTGTCTCAGATCAATGGACTGTGTGACTGGAGAAAATCTTAATGGTCAGAGTGTATGTGACAAAGTTTAGATATGTGTGTGTGTGTGTGTACATGGAGTGCTGCTGAAGTATTGCTCACTCAGCACTGTCCCGCCCTCTTGGGTACTACCACACGCCTGCCTGCCTGCCTCCTGTCCAGCCACAATCAATTTAACTGAACCACACACACATGCACACAAACACACCCTCACACACTTCTGTGTCTACACATATACAGAAATATTCAGATGGACTCACTGTAAGAAGCAAATTTACTGAAACTACAGTTCTAGATTGTACATAAAGCCTAAAATAAAACCAGAATAAATGTTATGAAAATGATGCTAATGCAAAAGATTTAATAAAATTTTGAGTTGGGGGTGGAGGGATACAACAAATAAAAAGCCATAGATTGCCTTCATTCATCATAAGTCCTCTCTATTTATTAACTTAAGAGTTGTTTTTGTATTTGTTCACATTCATCATTATTTGTGCATCTATGCACAGTAATACAAACTTTTCTTTTGAAAGATTTCAGTGTAGATGGTGCATCATTTATTATCCACTTTTCTTGTGACTTACAGGCAGATTCTGCTTTAACTTAATTGGGTAAATGTTATTTTTCCACAGAAGATATTTGTTTTTCTCACCAAAATGATGCAAAGCGCTTATTTAACACAATATTTATTGAAAATGGTTTTCAGATTTGTCCTCGAGTCCATTGATGTTTACCTGCATTGTTGTTTGTATATTACATAATGTAGATAATGAAGCTTTCTCAATAATTAAACTTTACCCTCAGTTTTTTTCTCTTTTCTTTTTCTTCTTCAATTTACTTCTGAAGATACATCCTCTGCAAAGTCAGTTTTTGAGAAATGCCATCATATCTAACGAAAATTTAATTTAAGTTAAATGAACAACTAAGATCCAGACTGTGCTGACTGGTGCCACATAAAAACTTTTGAGTTTAATGTTTCTTCCGACGTGCGAGTATGGGAGTTTATGGCACAGCAGCTGCAGCGTCGCATCTTTGATTTTCTGATTACCACATTTCATATTTCCTGCACATAATTGCAATGCCTTTGCATATCCATATTGGCCTGCAAGTGCACTCGGCATGAGTCCTTGCTCCAATCAGCGAATGATTTCAGTGTAGACAGATCTTTAACGCTCGCTCGAGAAAAAAAAAAAAGAGCTTGACGAAGGGTAAATGCTCTTCATCCTCGGAACGAGAGAAGTTGAGTGGGAGAAACCCCGCTGTGTTTGGATGGCGTGGGCCAGGTGGTGTGAGATGAGTCAAGCGGGAATGTGTATGTGTGAGCGTGAGGTGGGGTTGGGGGTGGCATTCAGCGAGCACCTGGTGCTGACAGGCTCTCATTTAAACTTTAAGATCCAATTCAGATTCAGCACTTATATTCCCCCCCCCCCTGTGCGGCTCTGAAGGGCCTTGTGACAGCTCCTCTCCTCCATCCTCTCCGCTCTCCTCTCCTGTTTTGGGGTTCCCATTATTACCTGCTGATTACAGACCTGTCACTCCTGACAAGCCTGCTGATTGGAATGTGTGTGGGTGTGTGTGTGTGTGTGTGTGTGCTCATTTAGTTTGCTCATGCCCATGAAAAATTCTCCTTTTAAGCACATGTGTGCTTACCCATCTGTGTGGGAACCATCGCAGATACGTGCACCCATCTCTTACTCTGATTATGCTCGTGACAAGAGGGCTAGTTGGTCTTCTACAAGCTGATAAAAAAAAAACTAAAATGAAAAACAAAACAAAAAAAACACACGATACGAAGTGAACCTTTTGTTCTTTTGAGATCAACATTTGGGAATAGTGCTGCACCCGAACGCTTGCACTGTGGCGTCTAGTTTTCTATTAATACAAGTCTTTCACATCAGTATTCCATCATGAATTATAAATGAACTGCTTTGCAGTTCAATTACTGTACACTTGTTCATCCTGCTCAACATGTGTTGATTATGGAGGATGACAGATTCGAGGTATTGTTTTAAAATAAATATTGGACCTGACGTCTTAGTAGCAAATATGCTAAAGTTGCGTGTTGAACAGACTTTAGTGATTCATGTGCCAACAGGGTTTACCAGTGAATATCTGTAAATCAATATATTTTATAAGAAATTTTTTTTTCTCACAAATAACAACAAAGTGCCACTTGTTGCTAGGTAGTTTTTGCGTCGTTCTGTGCCAGTCTTACAGCTCCATCGATTGGCTTGGAATACCTGTAGCGTGGTGCTGCATCCTGTCATGCAGATTCAGAACATCTAGTTCATTTTTAATCTAAACTAACTCAGGTTGTTTTATTTTATTTTTTAAAGCTTATCTTTATTCTCAAAAGTAATATCACTCAACTACAGTGCCTAGTTGTAGGCGACTAAAGTCATGATGCAATCCAGAAAAAAAGACTGTGCATGTTGATGAAATAGTCCATGCTAGACTGAGTGTTGTACTATGTGACTATTGTTACAAGTTTTAAAAATAGCAACAAATATGATGACACCATTTACAGTAGCATTTCAATTAATTACTTAACAAATAATTTTTTCATTTTTTTGCAAAAGCAATGCAATGTTTGTCACTTATAACCACAACAAACATGAAAGCAATCAGGATACATTTTCACACTGTCTCATTCGTGCACAATGCCTTGTAAGTGCAAACCTTGGCGTTAAATGTAAATGCAACATTGAGTATCTCTCACAACGATTCATCATGTGTTCACGTGATCAGTGTGTGCCACAACAGGGTCATTAAAATGTGCCTGTCTGGGGGAAGTGCCCTGATTGCCTCTTTGACCTTTAAAGGGTAATTGCCACTTTCAAGAAACTAATAAAGACTCTGAGCGACTTAAATGAAACCAAACCAGCTTTACTGGAAACAATAACCCCAAACAATATAGGTATGTTTCTCAATAAAGAGATTGGGCGACTCAATGGAAAATGGCTCTCAAAAGTGCATCTTGCACTGTTTCCATGCACTTGAACTCTTAAAAGATTTGAATCACATAAAGTTAACCATCCACATGGTGTAATGCGTAGTGTTCTTGTTAACGACACAGATTGGTTCACATTTTGTAGAAGCTGAAAAGCTTTCTTCTATTAAAAACCTTTGTTTTTAAAGTTTAACATCAGGTTCTCTCCGTGAGATCATAAAGAAATGGATGATTAACATGAAAAAAAAACTTTGACAATTTATTTGGCTTCAAAGTTGAAATGTGTTCTCCAAGTTTCTCTTGGGCTTGCAAGACTCAGAAATGTCTCCTTGGTCTCATCTTACCAGAGCAACCTCTTCCAGATTTTTGCTTGTGTCTTCTACATGTATCGCAGCAAACTGAAATAGGACTTCTAATAGTTTTGACAATGGATTTTTTTTTGTGTCACTCCACAATGACAGGAGTTGTGTAGTGCACAACTTGTTGTTGTTCTTGTTGTTTCCTTCCAATTTAAAATTTTGTGCCAATTTTTGTGGTAATTGTAGTGTTAGGAAATGTGAAGAGGTTGAAAGGCTTTTAAAATTTTCACATGACACCGTGGGTGGATGGATAAAGAAGAAACCTCTTGATGTTAATTCTCATATTTGAACAAAAAAATCCATTAAACGTCTTACGAGTCAGAGTTGTCAAACATTTGTGGTTTAATTGTGTTGTCTTCCCTGCTTTTGACCTGTGGTCCACCAACAACCTGTCCATGGTGTTCCCCCTCACTAGACTCTGTTTTCAGAGTCTAGTGAGGTTGAACAGAATAATAAGAATTTAAAAAAATAAATAAATCAATCAATGAAAGTTGGGGGCGGGGGAGGTATCTGATTTGTTGAAACACATCAAGTCCTTCAGGAAATAGACATATCTGCGAATTTCAAGATATAAAGAAGCAGAAAAGCCACAGAAAGGTCAAACACTACACTGAGAGGAGCTGACAAGATAATAGTCCTCTTGTCAAGCCTCAGTGAACAAGGACAGATAAGGACACGATAAAAATGGGAGGGTTAAAGACTTGACAACAAAGCCTCTACACCAGGAAAACAAATAGGGAAACTAAACAGGAGAAAATGAGAGTAAAGCTGGCATTTCCAGCGTGCTGGGTGACGGTTGCCCACACCAGAACCAGCAAGGCACCTCGGCATCGTCACCGTGCCGGTGCAATAATTACTGCCTAAGCGATTCTCCTTAAGTGCGTCCATGACAAACAACATGACCATTCACAGATACCGCCATCACCAGAGGCAGCAGCAGACCCCCCACGGTGGTGATTCAACATCATTTGTGAAGATGACTGGCTGTGGGCATTAGAGACGCAACATTACATCACACCATGCCTATTACTAATGATGTGGAAAACTAGATACCATCTCTTCTGCTTCCATCCTTCACTCAACGAGTCCTGTGGAGGGGCGTAGAGTAAAAAGTAAAAACCCAAGCAGGAAAAAGTGACAAACGGCATCTTCCAGAAACGGTACGCTGTATTTGTCTTGACTTTTGAGATCAAAACAACAACAACAAAAAGATAATACAGAACAAGTAAACAACATATGCCTTGTGGTAAAGGTAAAAACATTTAGTCTTCAGATTATTTTTCCTGCTATGCGTCTCCCTCACGGCCTGACTTTGTGATGTTCTGCTCCCTCCTCCTCAGTCGTGATGCATTGCTGTGAGGTATAGCCCCCCACAGAGGGACTCTGTGAGCTCCACAGCAATAGGAAAAGTTGGTGTGCTTATCTGTCGGATCTCTCTTTTAACGTGACTTCCCTCTGTCACTACAAGTAACATCTCTGGAATGGGGAAAATAACAGAAGAATCCTTATTTATTTATTTTTTTTAAGAAGACATTGGAGCTAAGCTCACCTATCTGTGAGGATGCAGCAAACGCATTAAACTGTGTGTGTGTTTTTTCTAATGTGCTCACGTGAGGCCATCTGGAGGAATTTGCGAGCTCTTTTGTGCGATCTCAGCCTCAAGACGCCTCGTCCGCATTCGGTTGTGTGTGTGCGTGTACTGTATGTGTGTGTGACCCTTGGCAGCACTGAGTAAGCCCTCCCACATCAAGGCTATCATCATCTTACCTCTTGCTATTATCAGCGTTTCCGACAATCCACTCCTGACTAAATTAATTTCTCCCTCGTTTCGAGCGCTCACCTCATCTCACCTGCTAACATCTCTTCCGCTTACCATCAACACCCTGACCAATGCGTTTCCTCTGCATTTGTCCACGTCTTCGTTCCTTTTCTTGTTGTTTCCCCCCAGCCCTAACTCGTCCGTGTCTAACAGTGCAAGGAAAAGTCAGTTTTCCACTCCCTTTTTTAAAAAATTTACACTTCCTAAGAAGGTTGCGACAACCGACAGAGATGGATCTGCGGTTCGTACGCTGACACACGGCGGATATGCTCATCGTCCACAGCCGTGAACAAAGGGTAAGAAATAAGACAGATAAAAGAAGGAAATTGGAAGGGAGCGAGTGTGGTTGTTTAGAAACCAATGGGTTGTCTTAGCGTTGCAGAAATCCATTTGCACATGATTTCCATCATAAAAACCAGACAAAGACTCGGACGGTGGCAGCACAGTGGCTCAAGCATCTGTAATTTACATGTGTTCAAGAAACTCTGGAATAGCGTTTCATTTCTCTCACTGGCATATTCGATTGGGGGAAAAAACCCACTTAAGGCAGTCACAGATGCAATTCTTAAATAAAATTAAGAAATCCAGTTCTGACAATTGGACGCGCCATCTGGCCTGCCGTCCAAACATCTCCTCGTGTGGTGGGGAGCAAATGCCAGCCGAGTGTTTTAAGTAAATGTCACCATTCTTTGGTGTGTTCTAGAAATAATCTGATAGTAATTAAATGAGTCGTATTCACTAACACGTTTATGTAAAAGAGAGTCCATTTGGTTACGTTTAACGAGAAGGGCAGCAAGATGCATTAGTTGACGGAAGCCAGGCCATATGCTCCAGTCACAGCAGAAAGTGCAGTAAAGTACACAAAACAACAACAGCCCTGAATTGCAATGAGGGTTCACTCGTTTGCCTTCTGCTCGCAGTGGAAGCTCTGGGCAATGCGAGCTACGTCTCCTTCTGTCTCCGACTTTATTTTCAGGCACTTCTTGTTCTGAGATGCAGCTCATCGTTCGGTTTTATGCCAGCGAAGTGACGTTAACTTGAGGCACAACTAGGATTTAAAAAAATATTCTTAAGTCCTTTCTCTATCTTTAGGAATCAAGCTGTTGTGAAGAAAATTCCATGTGTAATTTAAGGAGGTACTATTCTGCAGCATTTTTTTGTCGAGGTGAATTGTCCCCCTGCTGATCAGCACATGCTTTCCTGCTTGCAGCCAAGATAGAAAAGCACAAAATGCAATTGTGACTAACTGCAGAACAATAAAGCTGATAAATGTTCTTAGAAGTGTTCACAGCTGAACAAAAATGGTGACTGGAGTTTCAGATTTGGACTCTTTTTTTACTTTTTTTTTTTTTTACACAAGTTGCAAATTACAAAAGACTCAAGACTCAGTTACGACTAGTAGTCTGGGAGTCGAGTCTCACAGATGATCTGAACGCAACGTAATCGGAAGTGAAAGCTGGCCAGTGTGTAGGATACTGCAGCTCTGACCAATGATGGCCTGCATGGACATATTTTCCTAGAAAAGGTTGTGTTTGAGTTAGTAGCCAGCAGAATGTGATTGTAGATTACAACAGTCTGTTAGATAGCTGTGACGTTACAAAGACACATACGCTTACCAATACAAAATCACTTCATGTTCTGTCTATTCAGAAATGTAACATTCTCTAATTTTCTCACTACTCTCACTCATCAGGATGCAATTTAGAGCAAACATTGGGAGATAATTATATATTTACATACTACATATTATAAAGGGTATAGATCGATAATATTAGTTTCTTACCAATCTTTTAAAATTCTCAGAAATTTTAATTGAACTGGTGTTCATCGTTTATTATTTGTCTCTTTGCATAAATGCATATTTGGATTTCTAATAGGTACAATTTGTGATTTATCAATAAAAACCTAAGCAGTTCAATAACAAGTTCTTAAATGTCGAATTAGATAATAAAAGATATAAAAATAATTGGTAAATGTTAGTGTGCTGAAATAGACCTGAGTTGAATTGTAGGGAATGTCAGCATTGTAAAAATACATTCAAAACTCGCTCTTTAGCATTTTGTTTTGTTAGAGATTATACTGTGCTACATGAGTTTAATAAATTGTCAATCTGTTCAAACCATGATGTCCACCAGCCATCATTGTAAACACTCTTACTTGAATTGTTACTTTTGTTTTGTACAGTATAGCTCTGTTACATATCTGGACACAAAAGAATGTGGGCCTTTAAAAATTCCTTTAAAAAGAGACAACAATATAGATTATTGTTGCCTGTGATGAACAGCAAATGATGCAGTTTGTACTTCTTTTGAATCCTGTGAATTTCTCTGCTTTCTTCAGGCATTTGTGTTTGTTTCCCTTCCTCTCTCTTTCACCTTTTTTTCCCCTCCCAGCTTCCATCACAGCATGCTCAACTGGGATGAATTAACCTTTCAGAGGAACAAAGCCATTACAAGCATGGGTGCATCCTACCATACAAGCAAGTACGTTCGTGTTAGTTAGAGTCCACCCGCGTGTGTGTGTATGTGACTAATAGCGGCCGTAAGCGCACCGCTTTCCTCTGGGGGAAACATGGGATACAAGCCTTTTGTTTTTGCTTTTGCTTCAGATTACAGTTTGTTTTATTAATGCTATGGTAATCTGTTTCTCCCTCCTCCTCTGGACGCTGTGCTTCCCGAAATGGAGGGAAGCCCAGAGGAGACCCATTGATCTAAGCGGCTCCAGAGACCCCATGCCTCTCAGCCAGTTTCTACCGTGTCTGTCTTTTATGAATGCGGGTGGAGGAGGGCGGCCGCTGGGGTGCCGCCACAGACACGATGCTTAAAACAAAAGGCTGGAAATGTGCCAGAGCCACCAGTGGAACAGCCCAACCCTTGTGTGGCAGCGTCACCCACTTGTTTTCCATTGGACTCATATTTGTGCTGCCGTTAATTTTATTTTTTTACTTGAGTCATTGATTGACGCAAAAGGCTTGCGGCTAAGCGTGTAGCCAAATTAGCTAGGGAAAAACCCCCCAAAAAAACATAGCAAGTGTATCTTCATCATGAGTTAGTTTGCATCCTTTTTCTTTGCACTTTTGTAACACTTGAAAAGAGTTGTCATTTCAGCTCATTTTTGGCACATTTAAAGCTTCTGCATTTTTCTTTTTAAAACTAAATAGAACAATCTGTGGTTGTCCCTTTCTCTCCCTTTTTTGTCCTTAGATTTGTGTAGTGAATCTGTTATTTGTCTTCACCTGCAGCAGACAGCCTATGAATTATTAATTACATTGCACTATCAAGAGTATGTGCCCTGCCTACTGAGGAGCTCCTATATGTGTGAGCATATGTGCCCATCTTGAGGCTTGTGCTCTGCCTTCTAATGGCCGTTGTTTTCGAGACCTCTTGGCCTTTCCTCTCTTGTTTTGTCTCCCTCTTCTGCTCCTCTCACCCTTAATCCTGAGTCTCACTCTCATGGTTTTACTTGGACACAATTTCTCTGCCTTCCAAACCTGCATACCAGCTTCATCACTAACGCTGGGAGGTCTTAACACGTTGATGGGAAAAATGTATCTTTTTACCCTTTGCTGGTCATCTCTTTCTTTTTATATTGGTTTAAATGTAGGCATTTTTAAAATGCATTTTACACATTTGTTAAAACTCATTCTGTTGTGAGTCTTGGCATTGTCAGTCATCCTCATGTACGCGCCGCTCAATCCCTGCCTCTTGAACTCAGCTAGAGTACAGCACCTTTCCCACAGCAGAGCTTTCCATGAATACACAGGCTTGTAAGCATGGCCACTGACGACAGCAGATTAAAAGTTTTCCTATAACAGTACGTTGGCGGAGTTCCAGCAAACCGGCAATCTTAAACGACCTGCTTATTTGCAGTTCCCACATGGTCCCTGCCCCCAAGTAATACAAAATATTTTTAAAAAAATGAACTATCTAAATTAGATTAGTTTAATCCAAACACATTGCAACATATAATTCTGTTGCAATTTTTTGTCTGATTTTGGAAAAACTTACAAAATGACATGATATTCCATGTAAAATAACATGGCTGCCTGCATAATGACAAAAATCCCTATGCAGTGTTGACATCCCTGCAGGAGCCTAGCTTAGCAGAAGACTGCATCACAAATTTATATTGTTAAACAGACAACCAAGCCCTATTAAGGCAAACAGTTTCCACATGTATGCCAATGTAAAGTGGTGACACTTTCTCAATAGGAAACTCTCAGGACCAACATACACAGTTTTAGAACTTAGAGAACATCACAATTTTCCAGCAGAATAACTTCTGTAACAAAAAAATAGCATCTATGCTTCCACATTAATCTTATTTTTATTTAAACTTCACTTCATTGTGACTGGTCACAGCTGGGTCACCACACCACTTGTTTAGGGGTTTTGTTTGTTTTTGTCTATCCTTTGGTATCTATTGTTTTATATGCATTTGTCATTTTACTCTATCTGAACCGACACTATGCACTTTTGCCCTGCAACATTTATTTATTTGCCATGCAACGTCATTTAATCTGACAGGTTGACACCATGTCCTTTATTTTACTCTCTCAACACTTGATGAGTGAAGTGGCATAAAGTGACACAAAAATATTTTAAAATCTTTATTAATTCAGTCAAATGTAGAATTTCATTACTCTGCTTTTCATCACTGCTCCGTTTTGAAGAATAATTCTTCAAAATCTCTCCAAAGTGAGACTCTGTGTGAAGGATGGTCTTTCTGTGTTGCAGAAATTCTCATCCAGGCATTCATGTAATCACACATATTTGAGAGAATTAAAATGGAACAACAAAATAACTACTCATGTATGGTACATGATTTTCAAATACATTTTCACTTGACCTCAAATGTTTAAATGATTTGAGCATCTGAAAAAAAAGAAAGGGAATGATGATTGCGTAGCGATGTAGCATTTGCTTCACAAACAAAAATGTGTTGCCCTTCAAGCCGGTGGTGCCAACAATTCCCCTGGGCTCATGTTAAACTCAGTGTCACTAAACTGTGGCGACAAATAACTGTGTCTGTGTGTGTCTGTGTGTGTGTGTGGCCTTGTCTTTGAAACCTTGTAAGGACCAATTTCCTAACAAATACCACATTGTGGGAATTTGTTCCTTATGTAGCACAAAGCCTTTCTTCTTTAGACTTTTCTTTAGTGAAATACAGATTTCATGGACTCCCTGAAGAAGGAACGCATCCCCATATCATCACACTACTACCAAAACATATACCGAAGGGGAAGGAGAACACTTTTACCCCTGTGTTTAAATTGCACATATGCTTCCAATACACCCTTTGTCATTTGCGTTTAAAGTAACCCAATAAATGTACATGTTTCTTTAGTTTCTGCTGTTCTAAAGCTGCTTTTTCACCGTCAGAAGCAACACGTTCACCTGGACACAGTCTCTGCACGGCTTTAGTCAAACACAGCAGGGTTCTTGTTGGACTGACGCAGAGGTGTCTCAGTGATGGGCTGCCCTGGAGCGTTTTTCTGCCATTACCACTGTACTGAGTCAGAGAGAATTACACAGGTGGCTGTTAGGTTGTCTCTCTGTTTACAACTGAACCTAGCAATTGAGAAAAATGAAGTCTACTTCTGACCCAGTTAGGGAGCGACTGACAGAGATGGATCTCTTAGGGGCACGGCGTTGTAAAGGGTTTAGCACGGTTCCTTTCTCAGCACAAAGTGAAAAGTGCTGAAACAGACTCTCATATTCACATACCACTGTGCACATGTTTGGAACATAGCAAGTCCATGTTTAAGTCATGAGGCTCCAGAGTCTGTTTAGTCAATAAACAAACGGCTGAAATACAAATCCAGTTCACCCTTGCCACACCAAAATAATACAAAAATAAAACACTGGATTGAAAAAGTAACCTTGTAATATTTTTTTATTGTTATGGTTAAAATATTTAATGAGAAGAAAAAAAAGGATTACCCAGAATTCCCACCCTGCCAAGAGATAAAATCACATAAATCATCAGATTAAAATAATATGTGAGACTGTTTATCAGAATGCCTTTAGCCATGGTACAGAAGAACAACAAAATGTTACCGAAATGTAATAGAAAGTTAAAGAAGGTAATCATTATGACTTTGTTGAGCTGCAGTATATACTTGTAGTATAAATTTCATTTCTCATTATGATTTTTTTTGTTCTTAATACAATCAGTCAGCACCCACAAACTGATCTAAAATAGCTACACAGCATTTTTGCAAACCCAGCTGATTTCTCATCATATACAAAAATGTTAGCAGAGATGTGTAGATGCCCACTTATCAGCTGCTTGTTTATCTCTAGGTGATATGAGGAGAGCAAGTACCATTTTCCCATTTCCTGGCCATATGGAGTGAGCCCTTGTAATCCTGTTGCTGAAGTTCAGTGTTTACACTAGGAGAAATAAACCTAGTGTAAACACTAGGCTGTTTACACATAAATGATCACTTTACTGTTTTATAATTGTGTGAAAAGCTGTTCTGTGTTTATCTATTTTGTGTGTAGTTTTATTCCTTTCATATTTTACTTTTAATGTATAAGCAGTGGTGGGAAGTAACGAAGTACAAGTACTTCGTTACTGTACTTAAGTACAATTTTCGTGTATCTGTACTTTACTTAAGTAGATTTAATAATGGGTACTTT
>CAEGAF010191074.1:0-12114 GCA_903067075.1 Micropoecilia bifurca | reverse complement strand
TCAGGACATTTAGATTTATTCATCTCCCATTCTTGGCAACATTGACTTTATCTTCACTTTATATGCAAGGATAATAATTGGAGGCTTAAGCTACAACCTTCAAAACTATAAAATGATGTGGTGTTTTTTTTATTATTTGTTTACTTGTTACTTTTTTTGATTGGAGAGAGAGAACAAAAGCTGTCGCTTTAAACTTCAGCAGGAGACAATAGAAAAATATGCTAAGCAATGGCATAGACCATATCATATTGTGAATGATGTCATAACATGTAATTTTTACTTTATTTCACACAAATTATAGGAAGTTAATAAGAATTAGTCCAAGTCGAAATATTTAGGTGGCAAACTATGACCATGAGTCAAAACATTTAAACCCAGCTGAACTGTGTTTAGTTATTTTTAAGGACGTCACTTCAAACAGTTCTCCATCAAACTGCCAAAAAGTAAGCAAAGGTGCACTTACAAAATAGACTTTTACAAGAAGGTAAATAGACTGGGAATGTCTGTGTCATACGCTTTACCTGGAACAACACCATTAGTAGCAATGGCACTCATAGATATGGCTGTTAGCATTGTCTGTAAGAGAAAGAAGAAAATGTTACATTCCGCATAATTTGGTGTAACTTCAAATCCTGATAGCTTTTCAAGGAAAATGTAAAATTTGAAAACACACTTCTACGAAAGTGGTGACAGCAGTTGCCAACATAATACACATTTACATCCTATGGACTGAGAGTGAGGACGATGGTCAAAAAAGTACAGGAAATGTCAAAGTAACAGTTTGCTTTACACACATAACTGCAATTCAGCGCAGTCATGAATCTTCAGTAGTTGATGACACCATTGTCATTGGATGGTTAATGAGTCTGCGAACACACAGGAGGTTGATATGCAGGACCAATGGTCCAAGACTATGGGTATTACAGTGGATGTCTGGGAAATCACCTTCAGTCCACTCCTCAACTGTTTTACATAACAGCATGTCTACCGTGAATCACTTGTGGTTCCTAAGACTCACTCTCAGTCCAGACCTGAGATGCTCATCATATATACTGTAGGCATTTCTCAGAAAAAGGCCCAATAGATATTGTATTTTCTCCTTTAAATAGGTACAACCTGCAACACTAGGTTGTGCTCATCTCCTACACTGCTGTTATTCAGTCTGTCATGTGTTCATTTATCACCACCTGAGTTAGATGAGCCACAAAATACACCAACCAGAATACACCAACAATCCAGAATGCAGAACCCAACATCAGAGGTGATCTTCCCCATAACCCAGGACTTTTACAGGTCTTAGGGGAGGAAAGAGAGTCGAGGGTCTGCAGACCCCAAACACATCCGGACACAAAGCAGTTTTTAGTTTTACTTTTGGGTTTGCGCTAAATGTTGTTATTTACACAAACAGGACGTCACAGAGACAGTTCCTTCCTACCGACCGTTTCCCTGATAAACATTTAACTATCAAAGTGCTTTTCAATAATATGCATATTTGCACTCATTCATTCTTGCACTCTTATTTTGTAATAACACTGTACATGCACATTAAAAAATATAGATTTTTTTAGTTCCCATATATAAATTAGCATTTTGAATGTCTGTATACCGGGATCAAAGTGGAACCAAAGTCAAAGTCTGTGTTTGTATGCATAACCTTGACCACATTCTTATTCTCAGTTTGTTTGGTTGTGGTTAAATTTCTAGGTAAAAGTAACTGTGTGTAGACATTGCACATGTTCATACTAACACATGAGCAGCACATCAGGACAATCAGAAGGGACTGTATGATGCCGGCCATTCCCACAATCCAAGTGAGTCGAAGGAAGAGAATGACCCCAAAGATGTTCTGGAGACACGGCAGGTAGACGCCCATCAGAGTTCCCATGTTGGGGGACTAGCAGGGAGACAGAGAGTGGGGAAGGCTGTGTTGAGCATGACATTGCAGGAAACAAGTGTAGTGATCATTAATATTGACTGATGTACTTTTTAAAGGTCGTTCAATCATGTTATCAGCACTTTGCGTGTATTTAGGTCTTACATTGACCCAGTCTAACTGCAGACTGCCCTGTTTCATAAGCAATCCATCAACAAAACTTAATAACTTGAACGAGAAAGCACGAAGTGAGCCAACAAGAAAGGATCATGTTTCACAGCCTAATGGTTCTCCCTCTACACATAACGCAAAAACAAAACTTGCTTCCTGACTCCTAACCTTGGGGGTCTTCCTCCGTGAGGCCTCAGCACTTTCTTCCTCTTCATGCTCTTTGGCTCCCTGTGTGATGTTAGTGTAGTTGACCAAGCGGCTGAGCAGAGAGGAAACCTTCGGCCGAATGTCAAGCTCTTCCTGGAACGAGAGGTTGTCTGAAGCTAATTTCCTGGTAGATTAGATTTTTTTTTCTTTAAATAATGGATGTGCTGCACGGAAAAAGCAACAGACCTCAAATAATGCCAGGTTTCTGTCATAGAAGTCGTTCCTCCTGCCAGAGGTATCAGCACTGCTAAGGAAAGGGCTGTCCTCTTTATGATTCCCATGTCCTGTCAGAGTAAGATAAAGGTGAAGCTTTTAGACTGAAAAGAAATTATTTTGGTAGAAGGAAAACAAAAAAATGTATAACAACAATTATTGACATAAATACTGCAGCAGAAGGAAACTTGATCAGTTGCTTTAAAGCTGCACAGATACTGATATGACGCGATTCTCAATACAGAGGAAGCTTCACTTGATAATCACTTAAAATTTTAAAGTTCAGTCAATCAAATTACAACAATGTTTACAAGTCTGGCATTTCTGAAATTCTAAATTCTGCATCTCTAATGGGGAAAAAGTCTCACATTTTATCTACATCTGCACTGTGTGCTTTTGCATGCTAAAAGACAGATGCCATTAAACTATTTTGTTTGTTTCAGTCTGAAGGCAGACGTACAATTAAAAAAAAAACATCAGTTAGGGAATTTTGCTTTGAAAACATGAGCTCCAAAATCAGAAAGATGGCTTTACAACTTTGTCTTTAATTCACAAACAATTAGAAAAACCATTTAGCTTGCACTTACTGAAAGTTCATTGTTGAGATTTAGGGAAAAAATGGCAATACAGAGATAAAATCCAAATGGAAAAAATTAGGCTAAAAAAACACAAGCAGGTTTCTTTGGTTAGTAATTAAAAATGGAAAACAAATCTCTTTTTATAGTCGTCTCTTCCAGCTTTTAACTGTCACTGCTCATTTTAATTGAAAGATCTTAACAATGTCCGTGTAGCAGAAACACAATTCACACAGCGAAATGGAAAATAACGACCAATAGCACAGCAAGTCAAGGTGATAAACAGGCAACTAATTAGATCCCACTTTCATTTATTTTCGCTTTTGAGGAAAGAATCAAACAGAGATAAGCACCACTGCTGGGCCAATTATTGTACACAAGGCATTACGACACACACACTCACACTCACAGGCATGGACCTCATTACCAAGAAATTACCTAACCTCTAAATTATTAGAGCATGTAAACTTCAACAGGCTCCGTCTTGAAGCCTGAATTAATCCTGCAACTAAAAACCGGCCAACTTACCGAGGGGGGCATGAAATGGAAAAAACACGTATTCTCAACTGTGTCGCATGACCTTCAAGGCCGGTCCTCACTCACCTGTGCTCTGTGTCCCACGGCTGACAAGAATGCTGTGGGGAAGCATAGCTATGTGTGCTGTATGCGGAGTGCAGGAGAGAACCCTGTGCTGTAGCCTGGGGAATTGTCGATTTCTATCCAGGACACCCGGTCACCCATAGTGAAAACTCACTCTGAGGCTTGATCTAACACATGGTGTGCAGACAGTGGGGAGCAGCAGGGGGGGTAGAGATGTGTTCTAATTCACATGAATGTTCAGGAACAGAAATAGTTGTGTATCGTCACTTTAGTCATTCAATTCAGTTTATTTATATGGCTCCAATTAACAACACATGTGTCTGACGGAAGTTTACAAAAAAAACTAAACAAACCAAAAGAAAAGAAAAAACAGTCACACCACGACAGATACACAGCTTACAGTTTTGCTACGGGGCATAAACCAGAGATTTAAAGCAGCATTATTTTGTGTGTAAAAGAACAACCAACTCCCACCAGGTTGAGTTACTTTTAGTTTGTATAAAACAGAAACATTATCTCCTCTTTCCATATTTGTCTCTTGACAATACAATAATAAAATGCAGGCTATACTCTTACAGATGCATGCAAACAATATGAGACTCGTCTTATGAGAATACCTTCCTTTACAAGTTGTTGCAGTGTTGACTAGATTGCTTATGCCAAACTGCAAATGTGACATGTTAAGGGTTTTTTTCCAACAGTATTTCTGCTCTCCTGTATAGGTAAGACTTTTTCTTTTAAAATGTCTCCTTCCAACTTATTCTTAGTTGTGGATCTCCGCAGCTCCCCAAGAGTTACAAGAGGTTTTCCTCTCCAATTGATGCCTTATCTTGTCTGTAAAATGTTTTGGTAGGTTTGTCATTTTTCTATAATCGTTTCGTTTTTAGACAACAGATTTAACTGCCTAACATATGCAGAGTTTTGGATATCATGTTATCAGCCCTCTTTCTTCTTTTCTTCTGAACTTTCTGGTATATTTGATATGTTTGACTCTATGTGTTCACTAATGTTCTCCTCCTCTACACGATCTTCACAAACAAAAACTTTTTATTGAGTTAAAATTATAAAAATGTTCAAATTTACAACTTGAGTAACTTCAGACTGCAATAGGTTACAATTAACTTTATCAACGGCTGTCAGAGATGAATACATAATAAAAATAAAAGTTCACAAGGAAAAAAGTGCATGCAATATTTTTTTGTCTGATAATCATTTTTAGCTCTCACATAAAGGAAAGATTGTTTTTGTTGCTTTTAGATTGAACTTTAGTCTTTGCATTCAATATGGGAGGAAAACAAATACTCTTCTGCAAACACAGATAAATAGTGCCCTCTAGTGGGGTTTGAAGGTATTGCGTTGTAGACAAAAATAGGATGGGGCATGGTCTTTCTCTTCTGTTCAGAAACAGATGCAAATGAATAAAGGAGAAAAGAAAAAAAGGACCAGTAAATAAAATGTGTCCACACCCTTCCTACCACCGCGTCCTATCCATTCACGGCTTTACAAAACATGACATACTGAGCCTTATGTTTTATGGGATAAGGAGGCAGCAGGGTTCTCTAGCTAACACACTAAAGGTCTAATTGGAAAGATTGAGTGCCCTTTTATGAATGCATATAGGAGTTATGCTCTGTGGACAGAACAACAACCTCTACTCAACATGTGTCTACGTGTCTTACACAGCTTTCCCAAAATATTTAACAACCTCAACATGGAGATCAAACCCCTTCTGGGAATTTAATCATAGCTTCTTTGCATGCATACTAACATCTGGGAAGAGGATTTAAAAAATTCAAGGCAAATATGCATATTTCTTTCACTTAATCATAGCACCACAGCCTGTGTTCACTGTTAGTGTTATAGAATAGAATAGAATAGAATAGAATAGAATAGAATAGAATAGAATAGAATATACTTTATTGATCCTCCATTGGAATTTGCTTTGTAAGAAATAATTCAAGCACCTAGAGCACTACAAAGTCCTTTAATGTTCAAGATGCTAGACGTTTATATCCGTTTCTAAAATAAGAAAAAAGGTTTTGCTTCCAAACGGTCCAGCATACAGCTGAAACCATTTAACATACATATACAAATACATGTGTTCAGTTCCAATCAAATTCATAGAGATTTTTGGGGAAAAATATATTTTCAAGGCACTTTAAGAAGTAAGTTACTCTAAATCCATAACCTCTCTAGCTTTTCTGTTCAAGTGTGACATTTGTTGATTAAACACTAAAAAGTGGAAATTACTTTTACAAATTTTGTTTGTAAACTCTTGCAAACAATGGATAAGTTTTTTTTTTCTTTTTTAAAGATATAATCAACCCCTTATTGTGTGCATTACAGTTCAAACCAAATGTTTACATACACTGTATATATTGACTTTCAGCTATATTTCTATTGATTGTCTAACAAAATCAGCAGATATTATGGCCTAACAACTATTTAATAACATATCAGTGCTTTACAAAGGTCAAGGTGAACAGCTTTCAAAGAACATTACAGCTTTGTCTTACAATCTGTTGGCACTGCTTAAAGTGGATTGGGAAACAATATCATTTCCATAAGCTCCAAGAGTTAAAGAAAAATAATAATCTTTGCTAAATCTTCTCTTTGTGCAGTATTTAAGACTTTAACAACATGAGGTAAAAACGTCAAAGCTCAGGACACGTCATGTGGAATGGTAACGCTTACACACCCTCAGAAGAGGCACATTTATGTAAGTGTGCAAACACACATGTGTGAGCACGCTTTGCTCTGACTGAAAGGTTCCTGAAGAAAAGACAGATCTCATGTAGACTTATGTAACACTCATTTGCTATGATTAAGGGAAATTGTAAATGACACGACGCATTCATACTTATGTCAATTACAAGTAAAGAAATTAAATACTTGTTACATTTATTTGAATGCCTCGTAAAGACCTGCAAAAGGTCCTTAAAGAAATAAAACTTGCATCAGAGTCAAATTTAGAAAATCCGAATTAATGTTTGTGCTCAACCCGTATCTGATTAAACACATTTATATTCAGGGTGGGATCTTGCGAAACATCTCAGCGTTAGAAAGGTTTCTTATATAATCAAATAAATAAATAAATAAATAGTTAAAAAGGGAACCAATAAATGTGTCAGACAGAGAATGAGCAGAAAGGGCTGGCTGGTAGAAAAATATGTTTGCTCTCATTGTGCTACATGTTCCCTTTATTTGCTGTGTTTAATACACAAAGAAGGAATATGAGACAGTGACATTGGACCGGGAAACATAGTTAAAAAGCTATTTGGTTTTTACGCATGCAGTTATGTGTACACTTTTTTAGATAGTGTGAGGTTTGCTCCATCAGAATATCAGTCCAAAATATGGAAAGGGTGGGTTCATTTAATTACATTTTGAAAAATATTCCACATAAAGGCCCAATTATCAACCATTTTGATAATTCAGCTCTTCAAGTAATTTTAAATTCTTTAAAGACCTGTTCAGACATGATAAATGGGATTTATGTATTATGTATATTGCTGTGTGTAGATAGGTCAGTATATGTGTATACAGGTGTTCATGTTGGGTATATAGATTTATTATTGTGTGCATTCCATTAAAGTAGATGTATTGATCTAAATTTATTTTACAAGGATTTGTTTTCTCTTTTTTTCTTTGTCAAATGTGTGTGTATGCACATGCGTATGTGTGTATGCATGAATAGATGCACCGATTCATACTAGTGTTAATGTGGATATGCTCCATGCAATGGTTGTGACATGTCTGGATTGAATCAATCAAATCAACCTTATTTTAGCAAAACATCTATAATCATTAGAAAAAACAACACAGACTATCAAACACACACTGCAAAAGTACAAGCAGTTTTTTTTTTTCAAAGTACACTAATATTCAAAACAAAAATGGAAAAAAAAATGGCTTTGTTCTTGAATTGATTTTAGTATTCTTCCCACCTTATCCTGTGGCAAAAAACAAAAACAAAATAACTCTGTTTCAGCAGTACATCCGTATTAGCTGTAATCACTGTTTCATGCAGGGTAAAACCTAAGCTGAACAGAGGAACGCTAACCTGCTGTGCCTTAAAGCAAATCATATCAGCTTTGATGTGCTCTAATGATGAAAAAGGGATGGCAGCTCCATCTGATCACCTCAGGGGGTGAAGGTGGGCGGAAAGGCGAGCATGGTGCTCCAGCACAGACTTCTAAAAAGACAAAAATGAACTAAATGATGATGTCAGTGTGTGTAGATCTAATAGATAAACAAAATGTGGCCTGTTTATGAAAATGTAATGTGTTTGGAAATTGTTCGGGGTTTAAGATTTTATGCTTAACTTGAATTTTATTTGTGAATACTGCTGTCACAAACAGCACAATTTACTTGAGGAATACACTAAAACAATGTTTTTACTTTTGATTTAAAAGGCAGAATAAAGCAACATTTACCTTATAGTTGGATTCTACACTGTCCATAGCTACATTCTCAAACTAATATAACAAAAACAAAATAATAATGCAAATGTGAACAGTTTTTCTTCAAATCTAGACAAGTAGTTAAAAATAGTTGTTTACAAAAACCAACATCCAATTCAGTAGTAAGGCTGCCAGTCCATCTTTTAATACATTCGTAAAATGTAAGCATTTATTGTACATGTTGACACATAATTTCCATTTGCAAAACCAATCTTCATTTTACTTACAAATAATGAATGGGATGATCTGATGAGATGGGAACGCTCTAGAAAACAATACAAGAGAAGCTCACATTTTAAGGTTCAAAAGTCTCATCCAATACCTGGGAAAACTCGACTTTCGTAGAAATGGACAGGAATGCTTGACTGGATGTGACGGAAAAAATGATTCAACATTTCTGATGAATAATCAGAAAAACAAAATATGTACATGGCCCAAGTATCAGAATTTTCAAGTATGTCATTGATTTAAACTTCAGAGAAAATGAAAAAAAAAAAGAAATAAATAAGTGAAGATGGGAGAAAAGCAAAGTCAATTCCAACTTCTATTTCTCTCATGATGGAAAAAGGGCAAAAAATGGAAAGATAATGGTGAGAGGACAACACCCTGAGGTGCCCCTTTGTTCCTAACCATAAATTAGATGATTCATTTTGTACCTGTTATCACCTGGACAAAGCTGGCAGCCTTGCCTGATTGATAATTATTGATTTGTCCAATGCTTTTAACACAATTTAACCTGCTTAGCTGGGCAAATTGGCCTCCTGTGTCTTCCACACAAGAAGACACAGGCGTCCACAATTACTTGAATTAATGACTGCATGAAAAACAGAACACAATTTGTGAGACTAAAGGTGGCTAGGGACAATGAATGAAAGATGTACTGCGATAGACTGAGAAGTCTTCATTGGAGAACTGTATAGAATTAAATTAAATTGCACACAAAATGACTATATTTACATAAGTTTTCAAAGCCATTGGTTAGGGTTATCAGAAAGAGGCCTGAATAATATTGCACAGTTCAGATTCCTGTTAAAAAACATTGAAAAACAGAACACAATTTTCTTCCATCACACAATTGTGTGCCTCTTTGTTTTGGTTTATCAAATATATTTTGGAAAACAAGCAAAAGAAAATAATGGAAAATGTTTCAAAGCAAACAAATTTACCTCCACGGAAAATTGTGTAGCTGCAACAGAAAGGATTTTAACTTAAACTGTTACACCACCATGAGTCATAATGAGGGAAGACAGTTTTCCACTCAAACACTGCAGGAGCAAGATGTTTGAGAATCCACTATAGAAAACTTGAAAGTTTAATTAAATTTCAAACTCATTTAATCAGTTTTAAAGACTTTATTTCTTTGACTTTATTTCTTACCTAAACTTTCACCTACCATCTCTACACCTTATGTAAACAAGAAAGGTAAAGTATTGTATTAATTACCATTATGTTATGGAGGCTATTCATTTTTTAATTAGACTGAGATGTTTGCCTAGAGAATTAGCTGCATGACTGATCAATTAATTAGTTTCACTGTAGGAGTTCTTTATAAGAGTCTTTTTCTATACTCCCAAAATATGTTGACCAAAATCTAACATTTTACTATAATATTCATTTGCAGTAATATTTATAAAGAGTCCTCTGGAGGATATTAGATTTTTAAATGCTTAACCACTGAATTTCATGTAGAAGACGATGATGGTGTAGGACAAGGAACAAACTTTTAGTTCGCAAAGTTGTTTCCTGCCAGCAGAATTAAAATTAAGCTAGAAGTACTCAGACATTTTTAAACATAAATGCTACTGAATGTTAAAAACTCCCAAACTGTTTTGATAATCAGTTCATCTATCTCTGCCATCTTTACTATAAACAGCGACAACATTTTTTAAGGCCTGCTACCCACGTCTTTATGTGTGCTCTGCTTTCTACACATGACAACACAGCAGGAAAGACCAGTACAAATACAAATAGTTTCCAGTCCTGGTGCTATTTCGAGGGATGCAGTTCGACAGAGCAAAACCCACAATGTTGGTACTGCCCTTTGCTCACAGAGCTGAGTTCAGTGCCTGGAACAGACTCTGCACTGTGTCACTTCCTCCATGAATTACACGTCACACTCTGGACAACGACTCATAGCATCTAACACGGTCAGCCGCCTACTCCTGTTGGGATTCATGCAGTATGTTCTCCTACGTTATACTGACTTTAATCATCTGACCACATCCCCACCCATTTCTCCACACTTTTAGGAAAAAGTCAGAAGTGAATATTGTAATCAAGCATACAGCTGTTTTGTTTGTGTTTGCATCCACAAAAATAGAAAGCGTAATAACATGTTTCAGTTCAAGAAATACACAAACATGATGCCTTAAGATTATTTCTTGAGACTCTAATAGTGCAAAAGATTTCCCATAACTCGGTTAGAATGCATTATGACATCAAGTTTGCATACTTTGTGGTGTACTACATTGTTTTACACAGACAGACTGGAAGGCACTTGTCTCTCTGTGCTGCTTGCAGTGGGAGGCTTCCTTGCATTCCAGAAATATACAAGCCAACAGCTGAAGCAACGAGACCTTACATGCTAAGGTCTTAGAATTCAAATACCAGCTAAAATACTCTCATATCTTCAAATCTACATATTTATTAAAAGCCTAGAAAAACATGTGACTAGTTATGTTTTTAAATTTCATTTCTGCTCCATGTTTTCAGTGGAAAACAGTTCATAGCCAAATCCACCTTTACTATAACTTCAACTTTATGCTACATGTTAGTGAGACAGCTTGTGCTCAGCCCATCCTTAGGGTAACTGGTTGCCTTATTTAAAGGCCACGCCTTTGTGAGTCTTTAACTTGGAGAGAGACAGAAAAACAGTGAGGTTTCTCTGGTTTCAGCCCACATAAACAGACGCTGCTTTCACGCACAAAAAATGAAGCAAAGTGAAATAACCGTCTCTAGAAGCTATCGTCTTCACTTCCTTCTCCTCGTCTTTCATCTGTTGTTGATAACTTATGTGCTGGCCCATCTTCTTTTGGGTCGATTCAAGTGAATGACAGCCGGGACATGCAGAGAGGCAGAGAAGTGAGGAGGGGAGAAATTTACTCGCGTGTTGTGAGCAACCAATCTTTTCTTGTGAAAAGAGATCCTCTACTGGCACAAAGAAAGCCCCATCTTTTATGCGAAGATCTACTTCAGGCCCACACTCAATGTGTGTGTGTGTGTGTGTGTGTGTGTGTGTTTTATTTTCCCCCAACAGTTCTCACCACTTGTGCTTTTCCTTTGTCACTGCTATAGGCTTGCATTTCTGTTTAAGTCCAGCACTATGTGGGGAAAAAAGGAAGAACGGAACATTAAAAATGTTCTTTCCAACTTTACTTAAGGTAAGTTGTGCAAAATAGACCTGACTATTTTAGAAAAACATTTTCTGGCCATAGACTATTGCCATGGTAACCATTCAACCAGATGTTCACAAAGCTCCCAAGGCAAGAGTTGACTTGCTTGTGCTGTGGTTTGAGCAAGTAAAAAGGTATACATTTAAAGATGGTTCTTCAAGCTGACTTTCCATCTGGGTTAAAAATAGACTATAAAAGTTATGAGACTTACCATCAGCACCATCTTGATGGTCAGGGCAGTCCTGTCCAGTGTCCCTGTAATCAACCCAGTTAATCCCTTCCAAACTGTCATAGCTGGACTGAGCCTGATCCTTCACTGGTACGACTGTGAAGTGAGGCATGTTTTCATTCCTCTTCTTTGCGCCTTCAGCTCAAACTCAACTTAGTGTGGCTAACTGTTAGCCAGCCACACTTCAACTCCCACTAATGGCAACTACATTCCACTACACTGCGCTCACTTCCTCTGAAGAGCATTATCATACTCCCCGCCCCCGAGCCAGCCTCTGATGGTTTTTTTTTTTTTTTTTTTTTTTTTTTGTGGGGGGTGGGGGGGGGGGGGGGTGGGGTTTTGGGGCAGTTTAAAATAAAACCCATAAACCACAAGGGGTGACATGGCACGA
>CAEGAF010191055.1:0-10531 GCA_903067075.1 Micropoecilia bifurca | reverse complement strand
AAAGATGCGACTAAGGAGCAGATTTAGACTATAGAATTTGGTAAAAACTGTGAGCTTTGCTGAAGTAATTAAAGACAAAAGTTCAAATCCATGCTGAGAGTGGAGCTCCTTCAATCAGTTCTCCCCCGCAGCACTGATTGGCTAAGCAATGTAACGTGATCCTCTGCAGCAAGTGATGGCAAAGCGGGGCGTCATCACAACTTTACACAAGTGTGTCTTTACCTCCGCGGCAGAGGCTCCGCCGAACCCCTGAGACTGACTCACTGAACCCCTGGGGTTCGATCGAACCCAGGTTAAGAACCACTGCCCTAACCTCATAATAAGGAAAAGTTTATTTAGAAAATGTTCCCAAATCCATCACAATTCACCTGAGGAATAGCTGAAAACGTTTAGATTGATGCTTTTGTGAACAGAATCATGAAGAACCACAAAACTGGTTGTAAGGATACGGAGAGTAATTTTGCAGTTATTAGTTCAGATCGTTGGTTCAGCAGTTTTGAAGTGACCTGAAGGACTCAGATGAAACAAGCAGCACATGGCTGCAGTCTGCACACTGACAACCTCTCTTCTTTGTAGGCCAATTTAGATGGTTTAGATGTAGATGGTTGTGGTAAAAATGTAAGCAACACAATGAATTGAAACAAAAGAGAAATTGCTTGCTTTGATTTGAACATCAGTTTCCCAGAAAGAAAACGTTTACCTTGATTTTAGATTAAATGTTACTTTTATTTTGTTTTCAAAGACAATAAGAAAGAGAAACATTGAAAAGACAGACAGGGTTTCGAGCAACAAAAATAGTTTCCTAACTTTTCAAAAGGTTGATGATTTAAAGGAAGAGGATAGACAAGAGGCTTTTGTTCAGCTATAACACAGGAAAGACATTCAAATCATTTAATTTAAAAGAAACTGTGTACTGGAGCATTACCAAAGACTTGTTCACCTTTTCAAATCATATCTATCAAAATCAAGGAAGTTTGTAGAAAAAAATTATTCCATGCTTACTTCTTGGGTTGATTAATAAAGATTAATGGAAGGCTAGTGTTATTTCTGCAAAGATATTTCAAATCTATGCCCAAAGCCAGCATGCAAGCAAATAGAGGCAACAAGCACAGCTGCATGTTAAATCAACAAAATCAACACAACAGGGATAAGTGGTAAATAAAGTATTAATATAATTCTGACACAGCAAAAAAAAAAAAACACAAGAGATTTTTACTCAATGTTTAAGCTAGATCAAAATGTTTTAACCTTCTAATTGAACCTTTCTGGGTTATTCATGTTGTTTAACTTAAATTGTAAAATATAAAAGTAAAATGGATTACTTTCTGCAGTTTTGTCTTTACTGGCAGCCCAGAGATAATCATTTAGCTGCAAGATTTCTCAGAAGCGATTTAGGATTAAAATGTATTTTAACATCCATTTTAATTGGTTGATGATAAAGACTAAGGTGCCTCTCTCAGTTTAACCAACAAACTAAAATAAGAAATTTGATTAGTGGTAATAACAATTTAGTAAGTACCTTGAAATGATTTATAAGACTTTTGGTGTATTGAAATCAAACCTTTCTGTTTCTTAAATGAGAAAATAAACCCAGAAGAACTCAAGTCAATAGAGACGCTTTCACCTGCATTTTCAGGGACAGTGAATGTATCAGAGGTTGCTGCCTTGGCACTTAACAACAAAATCTTCATACAACTTGGTTGCTTGAACTAAATGCTAATGGAGTAGAAAGATCCTTCAAACTAACATCTGAAAAGAGCCACAAGTTTTTAACTTTAGCAACTCAGAATTATGACAATATGATGTGACAGAATTTCAACAAATGTGCTGTTGCTTTTAAGTGGTGAGAGGCGCTTCAGTTATTCATGTCTGACCTCAGCATCAACCACAGTACGTACGCATGGCGATGAAGTAATGCAGCCATCTGCAGCCCTCTTACACTCTGAATGTAAATTGCATGTTTTCTCAAACTACTCTGGATGCATTTATGCCTGTTCTAATGATCAGACCAAAAAAGATGTTGGTTAATATTTAAGGGGAACAGTGTGGTGTAGTCTGTCGGCTGGGTTCATATTTGAGCTGCTTCTCAACACACAGTCTTCAAACTGTGGTTCTTTATTTGACTTCATTTAAATAACAGGTGTCTTGGCACAGAGGAAGCATTTTTCTGTCTTTCTAACATATAATCTATGGTAGGAAAATTATATGGCAGGATATTCTCACCTTTTGTATGATATTATGCCTGCACAGGTTGGAAGCAGCAACTTTAACAGTAGAAACTTAATGACCTGAACAAATGTCTTACCATTTTATACAAATCCGAGACACTTATCTGGTCTTCATCAACCATCTCAAACTCCTTCCTTGGGATCAAGTCCAGACCCAAGTGTCTGGGGGGAAAAAGACGAAAAAGGGATAAGATTTCAATTTAAAATTTTATATTAGATAATTCAGATACAAACCAAGATACCTCCAAAGCAATCGCACCTGAACATCAAGTTTCTTGATGTAATTCATAACATTGTCAAAGAAATGTCATTGCCTGTGTTTCATATCTCTTAAATCATGATTGAGCCTGCTTTGACTGCATATCAAACACTTTGATCCAAACATGGTGAATAAATGTCCTGGTTGGTGAAATGGTTTCTCAGAGTAGGAATAGAGTCACAGTTGAAACCCACATGGGGAGAAAAGGCACCTTACTTGTTGCCTAAAAACTTTAGGATATGGTATTATTAAAATGTATGCACAATGAATATAAATTGCATATTGTTGTTTATTGGAAATAAAAATCAATGTTTAAATCTTTACATTTTAGCTCAAACACTCAAATGTTTCAATAAACAATAATTTATTTCCACTATTAAAACTTTTCTAAACTAATTGTATTAATCATGAATATGTCGTCACACTGAAGCCACAGAAAGGGTTTTATCCTAACAATATTAATCCCGTACTATCAAGTGTTAAGACTTATGTATTATAGCTCTCACTGACCTCATAATGTCACCTTTGAAGTGTTCCCGTTTTTATATCCTTGAAATTAATTAACTTTAACTTCTGCAGCTCCTTTTCTTCCTGAGTTCCCACCAGCTGTAAACTGCATTAACATTGATCTGCCCAACAAGATAAGCAGCCCCTCATTAAGCTGTTTTTGAGGAAGTGTGGTTGGAAATGATTTGGTTTGCTCACTGTTTGCATTGATGTGTGAAAATCGCTGCCAATAAAGAGATCTCAGCTCGTGAAAAAGAAATATTACAGGTTCAACAGAAGTGATTTGAATAAATGTTATTTTCTGAGTTATTATAACATGGTCCACTAGTTCATTGATAGTTTATCTGAATTATTTCTTCTAACTGTAGCAACCAAAGCAATTTTACAACTTAGGACTTTTCTTTAGTCTTTAGGTTGATGTTTTTCAGATCAGACGTTTGTCTCAACATTTCAAAATTTACATATCTTATCAACCATGTTTACAGAAAAACAGATAAAGTCAAAAAATGGATTTGTGGTAGCTAAAAATGCAAATCCAACATAATATAATTTAGATGCAACTTTTAGATGATGGAGTAGGGAATAATATCTGGAAACACAAACATTTTCTTTCTCTGCAGTCATCTGCATCTGTAAAGTAATTAAATCAAAGTCCTGTTATAGTCAACCTGAAGGCACACAGCAGTTTTATTCCATCCCATCTGTTTTCCATCAGCCTTTCACTGACTTCATGAATCTTTTCAACTACAGGTAATATGCTTCAGTCATCCTCTTCTGAAAATCACTTCTATTACCCAATGCAGGGATCTGGGGAGACACTCATCTCCTGACTTTAAGTGCTGAGAAAGTTTACCAGTTTAAATCAAAACTTCTGTGGAAACTTTCATTTTCAATGGTTCTGATCATAAAATTGACTGAGAGCGAGTTATGACTCTAAATCCATCGTAAGTTTTATGCACATCAGTGTGAGTAAAAGAATTTTTTTTTTAAATAAGGATAAAAGATGTTTTCTCACTCGTTGCCCCAGTCGAGTCTGACGGTAATGTGTCTCTTGACGTCTCTGCTCTGGTCCTGTGTGAGGTGACCGGACAGCAGCTGCCTCCTCAAGTCGATCAGCTCCATCATAACGTGTCGGACCTTGTAGAACAGATCCACTTTGTGTTTCTGATGGACAGAGAGAAACAAGAATCTCAATAAGGAGAGTAGGCTGGCTTTCCTTCGCCTGACTCGGGTTCAAAGACATCTGAAGGCATTTAAAAACAATTACATTTACCTTGAAATAGGGGAGTAGAAATAACTGCAAACCAAGAAGGTTTTTAAATTTATAAAAATGTAGCTAGATTTCCTCTTGACTGCCACTTCTGTTACACTTTTCCCTTCCCACCTTGCTGGGAACATTTGGAGCCAGGTATTTGTTAGTAGTTTAGTCACAGTCCTGACTATAATTTATTAGTTGCCATTTATAAACTTTGTTTTTGTGCTTTTTTTTTTTTTTTTTTTTTTCATTTTTTTGGCAAATGCATTTATACAACTGTCTGAAAAAAAGAGAACGACCACACCCAATAGCAACTTGTATGTTTCTCTAACATATTATTATTTTATATCAGTTTTATCAATAATTATACTTCAAATAATATAAATAAACAATAACAGGTGAAGATGTGGTGGTTTTGATTTCAGTCATAAGCTCTTATTCTTTGAGGTTGGAAGTCCTCATTGCCATCATTTTAATTTTTAGCCATATATTCACTGACATGTAAGCGTATTGGAGTGAGTCGTTTGGTACAATGTCTCCAGGACACTCTTGGTGTTGGTTCCACTCAGAAATTATTAAGGACCATTTACAGCAGAGAGACTCACTGAGCTGTTAGAGTCAGTTTGCTGCTCAATGTAGCAACTTTTAATTCCATTTACTGAGATTTAACACCTCAACAAACTCAAAAAGTTGAAAGCAATCACTTTTAAACTACTATTATGTTCTGATGTCCATTTTATCCATGACCCTTCATTTGTTTTAGCTGTTGTTACGTCGGCTGCTGACATGGATGTAAATATTTACAAAGAATTGTTCTGCGGCTTATTGTGTACTTATTGATCTTGTAAATATGAACACAAACAAAATGCTGCAGCATAGCTGACAGTGCCTGTGTGGTTAATTAGTATTAGTTTACACACAACACCTGGATAAAAACAATACCAGGTGCTTAAGTTCAAGTGTTTTGG
Organism: Micropoecilia bifurca; assembly: GCA_903067075.1. Taxonomy (NCBI): domain Eukaryota; kingdom Metazoa; phylum Chordata; class Actinopteri; order Cyprinodontiformes; family Poeciliidae; genus Micropoecilia; species Micropoecilia bifurca. The sequence continues at coordinate 5,314 of CAEGAF010191055.1, read as the reverse complement.
GTCAAAACATGACACTGATTTTATCAACAGATATTTAAATTAAGCATGAGGATCAGATCAGATACCCAAAATCCTGGATCTACAAACAACAGTATTAACTGTAGTAATTTATTTATGTAGTCGCATATAAATGCTTTCTAATGAAGCAAATAAATTCAGCATCTTTGAGTTATGCAAATAAAATCAATTTCTTCAAGGTCTCACAAGCAAAGATTAAACTCCCACTGTCAGTGGTTTTAACTGCACGAAGTTTTAAATTCACACACAAATACACAAGTGCGCACACACACCGAGATAATTAACACACACAAGCTGGAACATAACTCCCCTATCTTACCCCCTGAAGCTTCTTCTATTATTAGTGCTCTAATTTATCCTATAGGCCTTGAACAAGGCTGTGGGGTTAAATGCCCATCCTGATCTTGGCAGGCAGCTGCATGGGCAACAGAGAGCCAGGTGCATTCACACACACACACACACACACACACACACACACACACACACACACACACACACACACACACACACACACACACACCTGTGCTGCACATACACATATTCATTGTCATTGAGAGTGAAAAAGTCTCAGATCTACAAAACAAAACAGCCTGCAGTACATTTCATCATCATGCTATATATTTATAATACTACACTTTATTTATTATATAATATACGCATAAAAATCAACTATATATAGATATTTTATTCTTCCTCATTGCACAAGCTCATAGCTGGGTATTGAAATATTCATAAGTACTTTCTGTGATGTAAACAGCGCATGCAGAGGTCAGAAAGTAAAACTCAGCAGGGGAAAAGAAAAGAGCAGCAGACCAGAAGTTTATTAAATTGCCAAGCGTATTTTCACGTTTCTATCTAAGGTCTGAGTCCTCCTATAATGGGAATTACAAAATATATAGTTCTATAGTTCTTATTTCCATTTGAACCATTATATAAATGTGGCCTGCAGTGGAGGTGGAGCTGTTTTTGGGAACCTTAGCGTAGAAACAAGACAACAAGAGTTATTGCTTTAGAGATTTCTGTGCTGTTCTCATAGTGTATGACGGTATAAACATGAACCAGAAGAAATATAATAAAAACTTTGACTGGGAAGCAGAAATGATACAGCTCCACCACAGAAGTCAAGATACTTAATCTTTTCATATATTTCTGAGCGTGGATAGGGATTTGTTGTGTAAGATGGATATTGTGTAGCAGTCGAGGTTTTCTGAAATTGATTCGATTAATTCTGCAATTCCACACAGACTACCTTAACCCTTTAACTCCGAAAGTTCACTCAAAACACATGAAATTATTTCAAACATTTAAGTATGTTATTATTCCAAAAATGTTCTGTTGTTTGTGATTGCCCAGATGCAAAATAACAACAAAAAAAGGAAAAGAAACTGATCACTCATAAAGCTGTATCAGACTGAATCACATCCTATTGCAGGGAATGTTATAGTTTCATGTAATTAATATGTGAAATCATATATTACCTTTTTAATGTAGGAATTAATTATTGATTCTGTACATTTGAGTGTGTTAACGCTATGTTAACATTTAATTGTATGTTAATGATCAGCAAACATTAACTAATCCCTTAGTAGACATACAAATTTCTGTTTTCATGTTAAAATATATCAATATGAAAATAAATTAAAACTAAAAAGAGATGAGTGGCCAGAGAAGAACATTCACATCCAAAGTAAAATCATGTTAGCAGAAGCTTAATATTTAGCTTAACAACCTTTAAAATGTTACCAACAAACCTCTCTGCATTTACGGAATTGCTTTAAAAAAATTAACACAGCATGACACGGCTTGCAGCCTCAGAACTCAAGTGTTTAAAAAAGAGACTGACTGGATTCCTGCTGATAATTTTGGTTGTGAACTGCAGTGAAACTCTGAGGCAAAGCGTCCAAGAGAAAACTCTCATCACAGAACCAGCATCCATTTCTACAGAGCTCCTGCTGGGAACCCTGCTGCATCATCCTGACGGCGTTGAGTAATTAGTAGGATTTTAGTAGTCAGTGCAGCAAGGCCTCAAGGTTAAAAATACCGAAACTTTCATGCAAAGGGCGTCACATCTGAAACAGCGTTTCACTGTTTCACTGGGTGCTTAGAAACAACAAGGAAAACACATGACATTTCCACTTTTCATCAGTTTAGCAGTTATTTTAATTAAAATGTCTAGTGGACACCTATACTAATGATCTTTCATATAGTGATGATGAAAGAGTGTAACCATTTTTAGTCAAATTACGTTTTGTACATATTTGAGCTATACTCAGATATTTTCTACGTAGAAATAGGCATTGATCAAATACTCTCAAGGAATGTAATGTAAAATGTTTACTGTCTATATGTTTATGTAATGCTGTCTCAATATGTGGGACACAACCATAAATGTATGGTTGAGCTTGGTGCCGTATGTTTTTAAACAAAAACAGACCAGCTTGTTCAGGACACCAAAATATGACACATGTATAGATTATCTCTAATACCAAGGGTGTTTTCATCAACCAAGGCAGCAGCACCAGAGTCAGCATTAAACCCCTGAGCACAATAGCACCAGGAGACCAACAGACATATCAGTGCAATACAGGAGACAAGAGAAGCACATAATTATCTACAACTGCAGGCTGAAAGGGTGTGTTTGAACTGACTATTCATGACACCACAGAGCCTTGCAGTTCTTACCTCACTACTGTATGAAAACCCTTTGAGGAAATGTAAATAATGCAAAAGAAATACTTGATCTCAATGCAAAAGAGTTGTTCTTTTTATCCCGCTTTAACTATCAGTGAGACTTCTTAAGGAAGCAAATGTATTATAAAATGAAAAGGCAAAAGTATAGAATGAATACTTTTCATACAGGATCATACAGGATAATAACTACATCATCTCTGCAGAGATGCTACAGTGCAGCATGTGATGAAATAACAGTAATTATAAGCTAAGGCAAACAAAAAATACTCATGCCATGCCATGCTTTTAGGATTTTAACATGAGATTATTGTATAAAACACAAATAACACTTAAAATTAGATTAATTCTGCTTGTATAAAAGAGGTCCCTGAATGGAGAACTGCTGAATTTCTCAATCTATGCTTTCCAACTCCATGCCCTTGTAATAGAGGCTCCTTGAAATGCATTTCACTTTCAACATGTGTCCTTTAGTAAAAAAATAAAATAAAATAAACAGTTTAGATAATAAAGCAGAGATTTTAAAACATCCCAGCTATTGATTAACTTATAAGAAGCAAATTCCTTGAATGGTGTAATTCATTAATCAGATATCACAATATTTATTTAAGTTTGATAAAAAGTGAGAGTCTTTGGTTCATTCATGTTATTTAAAGTAAGAAATAGGTCCTTCAACACATTTACTATTTCAAATTGAATTTATTGCAAAACCTCCACAGTATAGTTTGCACAAATGGCAGGTTTTAATCAGTACTAGGATAAATCTGCTCAATCTTGCAGGTCAGTTTATTCCAAGCCAACATCCAATCAATAACAGGTATCATGCAAACAGCATATTTGTAGATGCTTAAGCTCCTAATATTTTTGAGAATCATATTAAAACACTAATTTGCAACTGAAGGTTTTCTTTTGCCGTGTCCAAAGGAAAACCTTGATGGTGTTTTTTTTGAGGTAACAGGCAGCAGAATCAGCACAGCTATGTGCCATCTGTACTTCTTATACTCCAACAGCTTGCACCGCATCGAAATCTCCCTTAAATCCAGGACTCCAGATTTATTTGGGACATCTGGCCATCACAGTCAGTGGGTACATGTGTTTGAACTTTGCGCCCTTTTATGAGACGATCCGCTACATGGGGAACAGGCGCACCAGCTGGCTCAACGGGGGGAACTCTTCACCTTCAGCTGGCACTCAAAAAACACCCACCCACACTGCAAAAACAGACACACGGTGTTTTAAAAATGATACTGCATGATGCGTCTGACGTTTAAGGGAAATATAGATTCCTGTAGGTTCATTTGAGCACACACTTTCTGTTTTTACCAACATCGACCAAGAGAATATCTGTTTAGATCTGCTATTTATGGATTCAGCCTTCCTCCCACCTCTCTTCCCCCATAAATGCCCCTCCTGCATATTTTTCTAGTCGAAGTGAGTAATCACACCTTTCCCTCTGGCAAGAACTTAGACACAAACAGAAACCTTTAGACAGTTTAATGCTACTTAAGTAATATAAAAACAGCAGATCTCTGATAAAGATCCACTTGTTCTAACGCTGGTTAAGATCTAAAAGTAAACAAAGTGAAACAAATCACCACCAAGCAAATTGTTTCAACAATGTTTGTCCTCAAAACATAAAATACTGAGCACCAAAGAAGAAGAGAAGATCAGCTGTTTATATTAAAGCAAAAATGACAGCCTAGGAGTCTAGAAATGATGCCGCTCTTGACTTAATCAAATATTTGCTTTCATCTTTATTGATGCTTTGGGACTTTGCTTCACCAAGTTACTCAGAATATAAAGATCTCAATTAATTTGACAGCCTTAGACTAAAAAAAACAAAGAATCGAGTGTTATCTAATATTTACAAACAGTAAATGTTTGATAAGTCAAATATAAAGTTTAATAAATTCTGCTGATACCAAAGATGGAACTTGGGGGCACAAAATTGTTGCAGTTTGCATTAATCTTATTTTTTAGGCCTGAGGTAGATTGTGATGGGCTGAGACAACAAGCTTGCACATGATTGACAGAGGAGCACTTTGTATTGCCTTGTTGCTGGATATATGCTATATAAATAAAATTACCTTTACCTTTGATTTAAACGCGTTTGAAGTAAAACTATATTCTACCAAAATCCACTTCAGAGGAAAGCAGATGACGGTGTGGCACAATTTATATTTAATATTTGAAACTGCTTCTATATTATCTTGTTATTCAAGCTTTGCCTCTTTTGTTTCAGTGGCTGTTTGCTCGGTTGGTCTGTACAGGTCAGAATAGTTTCTGATGATGTTTGAAACTGTAAACTGAACCAACTGAAAACATCATAGACTCTACTATAAATAATAGATCTTGATTTTTGCTCTCCTCTGAATAAACTACATTGAAATTAATGCCCTTTTTATACAACTTGTGTTTCCACTGGCTGAGGTGGCTTTCGTTGACATGGAAACCAAGTCAAAGAACCAGCAAACGTTCAAATACTGCAGGAGAAGCCTGTAATTATAGAACATTATGTGCCTTATTGCTTTGTTGAGAGACCATGGCCCTTTATTTGTCTTCTTTGATATTTGGCTGATAAGCTGTCAGGTGAACCAGTTGTAAATAT
>CAEGAF010191030.1:0-11926 GCA_903067075.1 Micropoecilia bifurca | reverse complement strand
AAAATTTGATTGATTGATTGATTGATTGATTGATTGATTGATTGATTGATTGATTGATTGATTGATTGATTGATTGATTCGATCGATCAATCTCCCTGAGTTTAAATATGTTACCAAAAAATAAATATGGGTTAATTCTGGCAACTGATGTAAAACCAGAGAACATGGTGGGCGTCTCCCATTGCTCTCTGTTAGCATGTGGAGCATGGCTGTTAATGACAAAATGAATAAAAGCCTATTTTCAGATGAGACAGGAGCCTCTGCATGGATGGAGGGTAGTTATGTTAATATTATTTCGGTTTTGGGAATTTGCATATTAGACCTTTAATCCCAGAATTTTATGAAAAGCTCCTGCTCTGACCATAGTTTTATTTTCCATGATGACTTTCAAGCTGTGTACTCTAAGGAACATATTGGAACAGGTTTTCATGTAATTATGAATCTTCCAGAGCCTTTATCAACCCTGTGACTCCAGAAGTCTCCAAGTTTACTGTACCTTTTTGTTTTCCTACAGAATTGACAGAAATTAATCTCTTGCCAAGTTTCAATTTAAAAGTGGTAGAAGAATGGATATTAACATATTATGTGGATATTAGGGAAAAAACATTTTTAAAACACTTTTCCCACTATCTGCATAATTTAATCCAGGACATTTTGTGTCTTATATATTTAGACATAAATACTGTTGCTTTTATAAAATGTATTTTCTTAAGCAAATCTTTTTTGAATAAACTCTGCAACAAAAGCTGTAAAGATTCTCTTCCAAATGATAAAAAAAAAATCAATAAATAAATTATTTTCAAAGTTGGATGAGGAGTTCTCAGTGAGTGTATTCATTTCAGTTTCTCTAGCTATTTAATGACTCCTTTGTTATCGCTGCAGATCATCTGAATTAACACACACACACACACACACACCGGTGACATGCTCATTGATTCCAGATTAATACAGAGTAGCTGTGAACACACACTGCAGAAATAATCAGCTGTCACCAGGAATATGGCAGAAGTATATGTGGGTTTTAGCAGGATTTATGGCAGTCATTTACGCAGAGGTTTACAGTTGTGGGAGCAGGAAAGGAAATGTGTGGCTGATGAAAAATAATCTGTCAATCTGTCTGCCCTGGGTAGAATCTCAAACCCAGGAATCTGACAGTAGGAATGAAATATGATGTGAAATGTAAAATACACCAGCGGTGGAGACTCTCTGCTCAGTGGGTCCTCATTATCCAACTCCCTCCTTTTCTTTCTTTTGTCTCACTTTCTCTGGTCTGACCCTGATTCCTTCATCTCCATGGCCTCTCAGTCTGTCTCTGTCTCCTCTAGTCAATCTCTTTCTGAGTCTAGCTGGGCTGTGAAGTGTTACTCAGCTTCAGCCTCATCACAGTTTTGATAGCAAAGAAGGAGTGGAGTAAGAATGAGAAAGTGTGAGGAAGAAAATCTATAAGTGTTTTCTGTTTCCCTCTGCCTGAGGTTTTCTGTGAAACAAATGCATCATAAGGGAGAAATGCAGCGTGACTTTTAGGGAAAATGCAAACAGCTTGTCTGAGGGATTGATTACATTCTAATTTCACTCTAATAAACAATTTAGATTACGAACATGGTAAGATTTAGCTTCTCATACAAACTAAATGAACAAATCCGCATTTGTTTGGTTCCTCTGCTTATGGAGAAACGTCCAGGTCAGCACTTCCCACTTTGTATTGTTGTTATCTGTTGTAGCAGCCAAGTAATTAACCCACACAAACTCTCAGGGAAACCATTATTATTTAACCACAGGACAAATATATTGTTGTCACCAACCATTTACATCTCCAGTGGTGCAAATAGGAAGGCAACTATTGTCAAGTAGTAGGTTTATTTAAGAAAAGGGTTGAATATTCTTGAAATTTCTCTGCTTGTTTGTCCAAAATTATCTTTCCTGAACTCTGAAGGTGTCATGTTTGCGTGTTTTGTGAACTCGACTAAAGGCGGGAGGAAGGAAGGTTCAAGGACAGCAAAGGTTTAATAAAGCAAACGTCTAGATTTAAAGACAACAGAGCCCAACGCAGAAGTGGGTGAAATATAGAAAGTGAGAAAAATAAATAAAATCAGCAGAACTCTTTACCCATCACAGACAGTAACAATACGGTATAACACACATTATGTTTATCAGTCCTGGATTGATTATCTAACCTTGGGGGAGAAACCAAGCAGGGAACTTAGGAAAAGTTGAATAATAAGAAACTGAATGTGAACACAGAGAATCTAACTAACCAACAACTAAGAGAGAACGACAACATGAGTCTAAAACAGGAAACCGGAGAGAAGAACAAAGACACTCAATACAAACCAGGTCACCAAGATCAGGAGACATGAATCACAGCAAAAAGAGAAACAAATCACTTACAGCTGTGGATAATCACAAGTCAAGTCAGGTGTTTACTTTACTAAACATAAAACTTTGAAAAATTAAGAGAAAAAGAAGTTTTTAAGAAATGTAAGTCTCTGGAATTAAGAGGCGTAATTGAGGCAGAAATAACTGTTTTCTCACAACTTCTGGATTTCTCTGACTTTTACCTCCATTTGTTTCACTTTAGTTGTCATTTTTTATTTTCTTTCTTTAGTTGATCAGGTTTAAGTGAAGTTTTCTTAATTAGAGCAGTTTGGGAATTTTGTGACATTTCCTTTTCTTGGTAACTTGGGATGAAAAGATTTACTTTTAGTTCACCTCTGACCTTATCTAAAACAACAAACTTTGAAGTTTGGGAAGTAAAAGCTTTTCACTGAGGTTGGTAACTTATCAGTGGACACACACACTCTGGTTCAGTTCGTTCATTATTTACAAGGATATTAAATTATTTACTTCTATTCGACCAAAGTAAAAATCCTGTCAGGCAAGACACAAACTTTCACACAACCTTTCTTATCCTGATGACAAACTGTTTATTTTAAATAAGGTTTAGGCTAAAACCAAGAAACCATCAAACAGCTGCATAGAGTCTGGACTAAAACCCCCCTACACTGTGTTAATGTTTTTCCTATAAGATTCAAACCGACAGCCTCCTGCGCCGCCTCAGTTTTCCAAATTCAATATGAGAGAGTGTGTGGAGTGTGGATCTGTTCATCAGGCATCTCTTTAGTTAAACCTGTTGGACTAATGGGTAACGAAGAGGCGTCTGATGAGGGAAGAGGCGCCGCCGCTGCAGGCTGGGTGCTGTCCGTGGTGCTGAATGGCGGCAGCGGCAGAGCAAACGCTCGGCTGCTTTCATTCAGGTGCTGCTCTCACAAAGTGCTTTTTAACACCTTCTGCAAGCCTTTAGCTGATGTAATTGATGGTGTCACGTCGCGCCTCTCGGGGTGAATCCCATCCCACTCCTCGGCACATGAGCCCCGTTCCTGCCAACCTGATAGGCAGCCATGCCACACATGGAGTTAATTCAGACTCCTGCTCCCGAACAAGATGAAAGATTGTGTTTGTTCCAGCGACTTGAACTGATCCCCTTGATTCTGTAAGCTTGCTGCACTGCAGCTTCGTCTTTTTTTATTTTTCTTCCGCTGGTATTTTCTGCACTCCTCCGCTCACCTTCAACTACCAAAAAGTGTAGCTTTTAGGAAAGAAAAAAATGTTCTGAAGAGTTCTCCTTCAGCCAAAAAATGAAAACCTCAGAAGTGCAGAGATTCGTGTCCTTGCGCGTGAGTGTGTGTTTCCTCAGACACATGTAACAGAGACTGAATATTAAGAAATACCTCCATACTCATGCAGAGATAAGAGCATGCTAGTGAAAAATAATTACATCTATAGGGACTAGCGAATCTCTTCTCGTGTGTAGCACACACAACAATGCACATGTGCAACAGGAGTTGATAGATACACAAATTCTCCCGCGTTCGTTCTGCATGTTGGATTCAAACTGTTCTTCATTTGGTTTCTGGCTGATTGGGAGTCGGTTTGGCTGCCATATTACTGCTGCTGTGGAAATTAGGAGGACATGTGTGTCACCTGGGAAGCCTGTTATGCTGCTGCTGCGCTTTGTGGTTCGGTAAAGAAGTTCTGCTGCAGTCGTGCCAGTTCACTGAGTCATGGGATGAAAAAAGTAATAAATCTGAAGAATAATGTATTAATATAAACCTCCATTTTGGAGTTTCTAATTAAATTGCTTGGACTTTCATTACGTCACCAACTCGCCCACCTGTGCCTTCGAAACGGCAAGCAAAAATAATCCCGACTGCAATGAAAAGATAAGAATTCACTCCACGCCGGGGGATAATCTCCTGATAATGTGTTGTGCAGCAGTGAGGTGTGCAGCGCAGGTAGACGGTGGGAGTCATTTAAAAGTCCCATTACCAGTCGCACAGACAGCCTCGCCGCTGTGGGATTTACAGAAGTATTGGTCCTCTGAGAGGCTGGAGTTACCAACACCGGTGCAACAAGGATTGCTCTTCCAAGAGAGAGTCACTTATGAGATTAGGGAGCAGAAATAGATCAGGAGCAGCGGTTTGGGTTGTATTTTTATTTGCGGTTTGTTTTCCCTCTCTCTCTATTTCTCTGCTGCTCTCCTGAAGTCAAAATTAGTTGTTGTTTTGCAGCGCGGGAAGAACATGTAACTCACTTCCAGCTGGTTGGATGGCCTGTATTTTACTGGGGGGCTGTTTTCACTCCCCTGCAAACTTTTTCACCAAGTGGCATTTAAAAATCTGCCAGTGTTTTATTGGGGTTGTATCCAATAGAGCAATATGGAGTTGTGCATATTTGTGAAGTGGAAACAACACAATGCTTAATTTTCAGATATGAGTAGTGTTAAAATGATTCAGAAGAGGGATAATTAAAAACCTTTTGACTCGTTTATTATTACTTTTTAAGAACAAAGAAGTATTATTTTTCATCAAAATAAAGACAGATGTTTTTATGACCCTGTCTAGAATTTTATCAAGACACTTGCACAAGGAAACTAGCGTTGTTCTTAATTAAAGAGAACTTCCCTATAAGTTATTTTAATTCAACTTAGTGTATGTTTCACTAGAAATATCCCAGATAAAAGATTACTTTTTGAACCCTGGATATAATTTGAAGTGGATTTCCTTATTTGAAACACCAATAATTTTACCTAATTATTGAAAATATGGTTAAGTTTTACAACTAGCTTATTTTAAATACATTTTCTTAACAGTAGACGACCCAAAAATTATGCTCAAGTAACAGTAGCACTACTTCAGCATATTTTTACTCACGTAAAAGTAAAAAGTACAGTGTAGCAAAAATACTCCATATAGATATTTATTTAATCACTCAAGTAAATGTAACTAGTTACTACCCAACTCGGATAGTTTAAAACATTTTCCAGAAGAGTGTAGGGTGATTAATTTCAGGAAACTCTCCCAATAATAACAAAATAAAAACCATCAAGACCAAAGAACAAATCAGGCAGGTTGGGAATAAAGTTATGGGGCATCTTAAAGCAGAGTTACTTTATAAAAAACTTGAAAACAGTCAGATCTACATCTAATTTAGAATCTGTTACTGTCCATCCAATGTGATCAGGAATTAAATGTTAAGCACAGACGAACTCACAAAACTGGTATCTTGTAGAGACAGGCCTTCAGAGGGATCTGCAAAGTATTACCAACCACACACTATGCTGATTTTTGCAAAACATAAAAAATGATTTTCTTTTATCTTATATTTAAACACTCCTTTGAGATGGTGCTTCGCAGAAAATCTGTTGAAGTTTCTGGCCATAGTGTAATTAAATGTGCAAAAGTGTGAGAGGTATGAATGAGTATGATGAATACTTTCACAGCTGCTGTCAAACTGACTTTAAACATCAGTATTTTTATTATCCGTCTCTTAAATTCTGCATAATCTGGGGTCGAGTTGAGGAAGCAGCAGGCTGAGCAGAGAAACTCTGACTTTTCTCCTCCCAGCCACTTCAACCAGTTCACACAGTGAGATGACATTTAACGTTTTTCTGGCTAAAGACCAAAACCTTGGATTTGCAGGTGATTCATTTCATCCCAGCCGCCTCAGTGGAAACTAAGTTAAGATCTGGTGCATTTCATGCCAACATATAAACTACAGTAATGACAGACCAGGTGACTCCAGCTCTTTGTTTTAACTATTCAATTGTGAGTGTAAGTTCAATCATTTCCACTCACTGTTTTTTCAACATTCAGCATTTCTTCTTTTTAATCAGCAACGTATCCTCACTGATAGCTGAATTCAAAGTTATTTTTCTTCTCCAAAGGAGTAAAATTCCCAGCTTAAAATCCACATCTAGGATCACAGACTAGATGTGGATGTGGATCAATGATTTTTGCAGCCAGTTGTTTATATCCATCCCTCGATCGATGGGCAGCAGAGTTCATCAGGTCACGGCTTCGTTATTTATCAATGTTAAACACAGAACTATTGAGTCTGGCCTTTTCAGTCAAGATAAAGGCTTTGGTCAACACATCTGCAGACTGTTTGTCATTTAAGCAATTACAGTACATCATGTTCTATAATCTCTGGGACTTTGTTCTTGTGTTTTGCTTCATTTAAGATTTATTTTCAGGTTCAGTTCATTCCTCAGCCAGTCTCCTTTCGTTCATCTTGTTGTGTATTACTTCAGATTTCTTTGACCTTTGGTAAACCTTTGAGTTTCCCTTTTAAAATAAATGTATTTATTTTCACCTTAAATTTTGGTTCTGCTCTTTACCGTTTCATGTCACATCACAGCTACTACACACATTTATTTACACGTAGAGGTTAATCTTGCAGATTAAACTGGTAAACTAATACATTTTCACGCTCTGCCGTTGCTTTTAGCCAGTTGCCTAAACTGTGTTTTCTGTCTGTAATCCCTGATCCATGTCTGATGCGTTTGCTGGCCTGTGGAAGTGTTGTGCTGTCTGTAAAGCCAGCTTTTAGGAAGCTCTGATTGACAGTACCTGAGCTGGTTCTATACCACCTCCATGATTACAGCTGCATCTTTGAGTGCACTGATTCTTTTTTCTAGTTGCCTTCTGACAACACGTTGTCATTTTCAATCTATTCTTTTCTTTTCTGTGAATTATCTGCCTTGCTGAAGATGTCCAGGCAGTCAAAGTGGACAGATTTGCAGGTTTTTTCATAATCATGTTGCAAAGGCTAACAGGAAATCAAAAGTTTACTAAGTTCATGTCTGTCTTTCTAAAGTACTGATATTGATGATAAGAAATCCTCTTTGTTTCAGCTAATGGAAAAAATGTTTGAAATGACCGAATTGGCATTATTCTTTATTTCTTGATTCTTTATTTAGTTTTTGATTATTTATTTGGCCTAACAATACACTGTCCGAATTTGAGGTTTTGGTATTTTATTGATCTAATTCTAAGACAATATATGGACATTTAGAATAATCTCTTTCTTCCACAGGATTAATTATAACTGTATCCAAAACCACACATCACAAATTTAACAGTACTACACAAAGGTGAAGTTAAAATGAGATAAAAGTTTCTTATTTCATCACTCCAAACAAATCAGGGATATTTGTGGACATTTTAGTAAATCAATTTCATCTGAACATTTCAGTGGCTGTAGGATTCAGAAATATTCATGTTTTCATGTTTGATTTTACAAGATTGTATACGTTGGTATGAGTAGTTGCAGTAAATAGTTTACTTACCTCATTTCCAGCATTTTGATCATTAAAATAAATGTAGGCCTCCAGAATTACAAATAAAGCATTTTTGTGGAAATGTTAGTATGTTTTATATGTGTGAGACTGGGAGCCATTTTGGCTTTTGATGCACATTGTGGATGTTACAGTAAATTTTTCCCAACTTGGCACTGCACTGAATTTTTCTGTTCAATTCAGTTTTATTGTTATTGTACCATTTCTCAAGAAGAGTCAATGTAATCCAGCCATATATTCCAAGTTAACATTCCAGATTATCAGACAGAAATTCAGTTTATCATTCAAACCGGTTATAAAACTGGTACAAAGTTAATCAAACATCTTGTTTATTGTAGTTTTTGAAGGTCTAGCTAAAGTGCTACAACCATGGATGTGGCGCCGCTGTTTCTAAAGATACGAGTTTAAACATCTGGGTTTTAATTTTACTTCAAAAACAGACAATTCAAACACATACATGGAGGAGAGAAACGTGCAACACAGGTGTAACAAAACAAAATGATCCACTAGACTAGAATTCAGTGAGGATAAAGTTGTCCTATCAGGAACCTCCGTGACTGATGCTTTCTTTCTCCAACTATCACTTTATCCCCGTAGTCTTTCAAATCAATATGGCTGAGACTGGGGAGCTTTTGATGGCTGTAATCAGTTTCCATGCTGTTCTTCACAAAGCATCCCTCATGAAACAAAATGACACTGACAGGAGCCCAAAGACGCGCCGGGTTCTGAATCGCTGCCAGAAGCCAGTTGATTCAGGGAAATTCATAGATACGTTTTGTTTGGCTTCTCACAAACTCTCTCTTTTTACTCTTTTTTAGTTTGGTCACACAGCTTCACGGGAAATTACACATGATTAAATGACTGTTGATTCTGTTTATTTTGGCATAAATCCAGCAGGGCTGTATTCAGAAATCTAATAACATTTTTCACACGGGTGAAAAACAAACAAGTGCAGATGGGGAGAGGTGTGCACTTGTGCGAATATTAGGAAAAGCCTCAAGCAATCAATAAAACAAATTAGCTGGGCAAATGAAGCAAAAAATGAGTGAGCCAAGAAAGGGGGGAAAAATTCCATCATTTTCTCTTGACCTTGTATCTTTGTGTATTACTCTTCATCAGCCTTAATCAGTGCATTATTCAGCATTTTCTGTCCTATTAAGGAGGATTCAAGCCTTGTTAGAGGAGCCACTGTAGAGTGTTTGGGTGTGTTTGGAGCAGCAGAGTGCAGACTGTGCTCTGAGTCAGCAGACAGGAGTGGAACTGAATGTTAAAATGACTAAATGCTAAATGCCAGCTCAGTAATGAGAAACTGTCTGAAGCTGTCAGCAGCCGACTGGACCAAACGCTCCAGTTTGATTAAGACTCGTATCGTCTGCGTCCCACAAACAGAAAGCAGACGGTGCTCTAGAAAGGTCATGTTTTCAGGCAGAGAGAAACATTTGTTCATTTACACACTGACATATCTGCATTTCTCAAAGTTGTTTGATGTGTTTAACAAGTTTGTGGAGGCTATACTCTGTGTGTGAGTCTCTCTCTCTCTCTCTCTCTCTCTCTCTCTCTCTCTCTCTCTGTGCATGAATGATTTTTGGAAACTGCTCTGATATACATAAAACAGAATATTTTTGTTAATTATTCTGCAGTTCTTTGAAGTAGGAGACTTTCATCAACCTCTTTCAGGCTGATTTCTCGTTCCATGACTAAGATCCTAGCACTGAGTAAGGTGACTAGTTGTGAATGTTTTGTGGAGTTTTGCTTTCTGTGCAGTTTGTAAATTTGCTGCAACCTTCTTTGAAATTATTTCTCAGATGTAATGTAAAAGTCATTTAGAGAAATTTGGAAAGGAATAAAGGAAGATGTCTCTGCACATACTTAAACAACATTTCTATGGATATGTATTTACACTTTTTATACTTTTTACAGTTTAAGTAAGTGAATTCATCTTGCGTCACTTTATTTCCTTACACACACGAAACACCGTTTTACTGAACTAGGAAACTCACTCAAATTCTCAAACAGTTTAAACAAATGGTTTTCTTTAACTTGTGTGCAGCATGTAAGTAGTGATTTTTCAAATAAAAGAAAAAGATAATAGACCAATTGAATCAGTTTAAATACGCACTTTCTTCTTCAACACCTTAAAATGAGCACTGTAAACAAATATGTTGTAATAAACATACAGCAGAAAGATTTTTTGATCCATATTATGGTGCTTTAAACTGAGTTGTATGATAAATAGTTTGCAGTAGGTTTTGTTGATATTTCATCATTAAATTAGGTCAAACCACTCGGGAACCATGTTTGCTTTAAAACGGGTTTACATTTAGCTAATCTCAAGTTAGTTATTTAACAGAATCTTCATTATCCAATAAGATCCAATAAACTTATTGTTGCACAAATATCATGGAAAAACATACCACCTTAAATCAAGAACACGACACTAGCTGCGTTTCCATTACAATTGCATGAAAGTCTGTGTTCTGCTAATGTCAAAAAACACAATGAAATTAAAATCACATGTTAATAAACCAATTCATATGATAAGTCATTAATAATCATTTCAGAGACTGTAAACAGTTACATGACATATATTCATCATCCATCAGCCATCAGAGGAGACGTTGGCGTCTAATTCAGGAGAGACAAGAACCTTTTACTTGGGAGCAAATGTGGAAGATTCAGTTTAACTGAGGAGTTTTGGATTCAACCTGTTTGAATGCAGCAGGATATTTTATGAACTGAGCCTTTCTGGTGGGACCAGCTGCATATTGTCTGAAAACACTAAAACAAACCATCATCCTGCTACGACTTCCTGTCGTCTTCTTTGTTGTTTCAGCAGTAGAAACATCAGGCTGTTGATCATGAGACGAGTGTGAGGTGAGGTTTTGCAAAATACATTTATTTCAATAACCTCACTAGGGATAAGCATGTAAAATAATGGATCTATTTGAATTTGCCTCATCATACCAACATCTTCATTCTAGTGTAAAAAAAAGCGAGAGTATGTTTCCATTAAGTAAATGTATTTTTGTAATTTTATGATTTATGTAAATGAAGCTTGTGATAATAAGTTTCCACTTTTATGCTAAAGTTCTGGGCCACAAAGTTCAACAAGGAGTTTCATAAAACCAGATTAAATCAGATTAATTTACGCTGCGCTTTTCATATTTTTGTGCTGTCTATGTAAGGTTACAGCAAATTTGCAATATATATTTATATAAGTATATGAATAGATGTTGTAGTAGGTTAAAATCGGCAGTATTTTTGCTGCCAGCTCCAGCAGCTCCTGTCTCCTCGGCGACGCTCTCTGTAGCCTCCGTTTAAGCTTCATTAAGGCAGAAACCTGCTGTTGGATGCAGGTGGCAGCGCGCCACGGCGTCGCCTCCTCTATAAATGAATCTGCACATGGAATATGCTGATTGTGTGAGTGTGTGAGCACAGCACAATGTGTTTGTGCTGCGTATTTATTTTAACGGTCGCTGTGTTTCTGCCCTGCAAGAGAAGAGGACGATGCTTTTCCACTTCAGGATGGTGGATGATGGTATTTTAGCTTAACTATAATTTGTCGTCTTTTGCAGTACTGTCATTTTATTTTATTTTTTTTTATCTTAACCACTTACAGAATGTGTGGCTCCATTTGATCATTATGTCTCCTTCAGTAAGAAGTTATTGCTTTGAGAAGGTATTCATACTGTTTGAAGCTTTCCGCATTGTGCGTTATTACTTTTCACACTTCAGTATATTTTATGAGGACATTATTTGATAAACCAAAACAAAGCAGAGCATGACTCAGAAGTGGAAGGAAAAGCAATATACAAGTTTCCCGGTTTTTCAACAAATACAATTCAGAGCAGTGGGCCCTCTTTTTGTCTTATAACACTAAATAAAATCCATCTAGCTTCAGATTTTATCTCTTAAATACACCTGAGAGTAATTCAATCTTACACAGTAAAAATGCCAGTGTTGCATTAACACTCAAAAGTGTCTATATGTGTCCAAGTCAGCAGGTGTTAAAGTAACACTTTTGAAAGTGTTAAAAAATTGACACCCATTTTTTTGTTGGTCTATAATACTGACTGGGTTTAAGAAAAAGTTAAACTTTCCATTTCTGTGTATTGTTCTGAATATTTTCCACTGGATTTGATTGATATTGGCACCTTGTGGGTCAATTATTTACTTTTTTAACACCACATTATGTTTTGTGATCAACACAACACTGGTGTTACTTTTAATATATTTTAACACCAACACCATTGTAAATATTAATGTGACTCTGTAGTGTTGAATTTAACA